>VJOZ01068410.1:0-13511 GCA_009801055.1 Stichopus horrens
CAAGTTCAACTTTCATCTGACTTTCCCCTATTGAGTTAGAGCGAACCTAAGCAAGTGTCACAGATGCACATACATACACACACACACGCCAACCTGACTGCATAGGTTCCTTTGCTGGCGCAAGGAACCAAAAATCCACGCAATTGGTGGGGAATATTAACGGGTATCAGAAATTTACTATAGTAAGTCCAAATAATCTCACTATGAAATAGTTGATAAGGAAAATGATATAGCATTCACAACAATGTAGTTCCAAGTAGAGGGGTATGGCAACCCCAACAGTCATTACACAAAACAAGACTTTCAGGGTATATTGAGAAGAGAGTCAAATTCCAAATAGATAAGCATGATGTAGTTTCATTAACAGTAAACTGTACTGTTCAACAATCAAATGTGTCACTAGTGTTTTCACAGGTAACCAGGGTATCCAGGCATCAGCACAGTATCGCACTATCCACATCCTACATAACTACATGGTTCCTTCATAAGGTAAAAAACAACACAATTGCTGAATGAAGACACTGTGTCACCAACTTCGGATACTATTCCCAGCAGAGGGTTCAAAATGGATACTTTCTTTTTCTCATGGAGAGTTGGTGGTTCCATTAATGAGTAGGTGTAGATGGATATATGTAAAACACTGGTAAGATCACTAAACACAAAAGTGATGTATTGCATTGTGGAGATGCCAATATAAACCATGTGGGCAACATTTTGGTCGGGTATCCGGATACCCGCCAGTATGGAGAAAAGAATACCTGATCGCTACACTTTACAAATCCATGAAAATACTAGCACTTACTAAAAAACAGTTGGTAGAGGGAAGAAATGCACAATGAAGTCAATCACAAAGTAACATGACACGGTCACAGCACGAATACTGCTTTTTGTTCACACCTCTGAATTTGCCCTGCCATGCCTATCATCCTTACTTAAACATGGCACATGGCAATACTCTTCAATTTACACAGAGCACATAATCCTGTCTGAACTTCAATGTTTGACCAACTGTGCAAAAAGGAAAATGTATCGCTTGGCCGCTGTGGTAAAACTCAGTTTGGACACGACAAACTTCAAAGAATGGCTACTACACACATGGACCTTTTCATTCACAATTGAATGGATTTTGGCTGTGAGGTGGGTAAAAGATCAAGTTGATAAGACTAAAGCAGATGTTGCCAGCGTATAAGGGGCATCCGACAGTTGGCAGAAATTTCAGTTGTTCTTAGTATTGGTAAAGTTTGTGGCGTGCATAACCTGAAACAAGCTATGAAAGCCTGACTGGTCTGTGAGACAAATGTTCAGGCCAAAAAGATGACTTCTGAATGCTCAATTCAAAATGGCATGACAACTAGACAAATCTAAAAGACACATACATCATACAAAGAACATAGCAACCTTCATTGAACACTGCTGACTGATTTTTTACAATGAAGATGATTGTTCTTTGGTGGTGATGACTGATCTTTGGTGTAAGTGACTGATCTTTGCTAGTGATGACTGATCTTTGGTAGGAGTGACTGATCTTTGCAAGTGATTACTGAAATTTGCTAGTGATGACTGATCTTTGCTGATGATGACTGATCTTTGCTGGAGATGATTGTTCTTTGCGAGTGGTGACTGACCTTTGCTAGTAATATCTGATGTCTGATAGTGGTAACTGATCATTTCAATGGTAACCCTCTGTGATTTTCACTACTGATAGTCTATCACTTAGTAAAACACTGACAAAGTTGCATCATTGGCTGTCAGAGAGCTTACCTGCATGACAGTGGAGATATCTGGCTGTACGCCAGGTGAGTTGAGCAGAAGACGAACAAGACTCTCATGACCAGACTGGGAGGCGAGGTGAAGAGGGGTGAGCCCATACTGAAGATAGAATCAAAAAGTAAACAATACCTCAGAAATGATGAGCAAGAATGTCTGGCCAACCACAGGATTTGGTCTTAAAGGGAAATAAGGTGTTTGTTTTGCAGGAGGCAACCGCATTTTTCACACCAATGGTTGTAGACAAAGAGAGACAGGCTATTCAAAATAAGCATCATGATACATCTTCAGTTACTCATCACTAGCATAATATTTTGAGGAGATTAAGCTTTTGCAGATGTTTATTGATAAGGCAATTCACCTTCTACTTATCGCTTTGATTGCATACTTAAAAAGGAAATTTTCTGTGAAAAGGTTTGTACAAAGTCTGAATGAAAACAAAATCTTTTAAATTTGCACTTACATCATCACCCAAGGCCACTCCTGCTGATATTTCGCTCCTTACAGTAGCTGGCACTGTCGGTAACATCTCACGGACAAAGTCGATCTGTCCCGAATGGGCAGCGATGTGTAAGGCAGTGAGACCAGATTTGACGCTCGGGGCATTCCATGGGACTTTACCTTTAAGTACCTCCAGGACACTCACATGACCTTCCTTCGCTGCGAGGTGAATAGCCGTCAAACCATCCTGCACAGAAAAACGCATCAAGAAGCAATGTATAGTGTTGCAAAGAGGGAGGTATACATACATGGTCCTCAAAAACACCAGCAGCAGTGGTGTAGCTACAAGAAAGGAAAGGTTGATGGGTCTAGACCCCCCCAACAAAAACATGATATCCCCCCAATTAATAGGGTTAAATATATTGATATCTCAGTAATTAATGTATTTTTTCAATGTGTATCCCTCATAAAAGAGAGAGACTGCATAAAATTATAATTCTAGCTTCATTCTGCCAACAGCTTTCATTTGTAAAAAAAGATGCAATATATTCCTTACAGTACCTCTTTGTAAATTAAAATGGAAACATCTTAGCTTGACAAAAAGGCATGTTTTCTCTTTTCCTCCCTTGAGGAATATTATCCAGTGGCCTAGTTAACACTTTGGATCAGCAACTCACAATTAGCCACAATTACCTGCGCATCACCTCACAGACAAATTCCTTTTGCTCTGGCTTGTCGAGTGAAGTACTAAGACTCGGCTGTTCTCCCTTTGTGGTATTTTCAGCTGATACTGGCATTTTTGAAACCCCGTAGTAGATAGAGACAGGGGATGCATACTACAACAAGTGTCTCTCTTTCGTCAAAGAACTCACTAAGATGGAGGAAATTTCTGGCACTCACCGATGTCTCTTCTGTCGGCGATGCACCAGCTTCCAGTAACACACTGACAACTTGTGAGTGACCACCTGAAGCAGCTAGATGTAATGCAGTCGAATCTTTCTTCTAAATTGGAGAAAAGGAATGAACGTCATCGAATGAAATCAGATTGAGGGACATTAACATTGTAATAGTAAAACATCATGGACATGAAAGAGGACTTGATAAAAGATCTGGTTTTAAAGCATACCAATCTGCTGTGTAAACATTTATTCCACGTACAATAAAATGCTTTATAATGAGAAAGCAACATTCAGCCAGAACCTAAGGCATTGACTGTGAGAGGTGTAATCATTCCAGGGGCCATGAAGCAGATTATCAAGCTTTCCATGGAAGTTTCAATGGTCTTACAATATCTCAACACACAGCCAAATTTTAATGAAAAGTGTGAACAGTATATTCTCTACTTCCACTGAATTAGTACGAGGTGAACAATAATAATAATACATGTATGTTAAAAGCTGGTCCCTAAATTTTGAAAACCTACTGTACCTCGACAGCAACAATTGAAAGTTTAAATAAAAAAATAATCGAGGAATAGGATTTGCCTGGATAGTGGCATACATCTCTGCTAAGTTTAGTGTCAGCCATCAGCAAACTCTTTGATCTAATGAAGGCAATCCCCACGTATTTTTCGATGTTTTGGGAGTAGCAAACAATTTCACTGGCTTTCAATATATGGGGGAGGTGTATAATATTGAATGCATTTAAGGTTGCAGCCATGGTAATATAAAGACCACAATTGATGCAATTGCATCATTTCAAGGAAGTTTGCATAATTCAGCTTTGAAATAAAAGGTCCATGACTTTATCGAAAACAAGAGCGTTAACAATGCACATGTCACCTTCCATGGGTCAAAAAGAGTGTGCACCCCTTCTTTGCAAAAACTTTCACATAGATGAGCCAAACTTCTCACACACCTGAACACTACACTGTGGTCTTTGTGATCAAGCTCCATGTTCCAAAAAAGTGCTGTATGAGGAGTAACAATTAATATACTGACAGGCAGTCAGTTCATCCAGGCAGTCAGATGGGATAGGAAAACAGATGGAGAAGCAGGTAAGACAGACAGACAGACAGACAGATAGACAGACAGACAGACAATCAGGCAGCCAGTGAGCAAAAAAGACAATTAGAGCCAGACAATAAATAGACAGATATTGGAAAAAAAAAGAGAAACAGTTGACTACATCTGCTTATTCTAACACACAGAACTGCAGCTGCAGTGTAAGAGATACAACCAAAGTAGCATTTTTCTTTCCTTTGAATCAACATCACCTTGGCAACCAAGCAATTCTATACACTGGACTAAGTTGATGCTGTATAAAGGACCTCTACCTATTGACCAGAGAGTAACTTGCTCAGAAAAATCTGTGAAAGTGCTTTTGACGTGCCATCTGTGAAATTGTTTGTGTAAGCTGATCCTTGCGTCACAAAGTTCTTCCATCTATCAATATGAGTTACAGTGCTTAAGGCAAAGGTCATAATGCATTTCGACAAATTGGCTCTCGCGACCATGACCTACATATATCCTGCCCTCTCCAGTACTCTGGTGACTCTAAGAGATCTGACATTACCGAGACGGTTACTATCCTGCTTACCTAGCAACCACGACTTAAAATCACCATCACAAAGTCTGCAAACGTCTTTTGAAATTTGACACTGCAGGATTTAATATTTCTCTTCAATGAAAAGCGAACCTCCTCTGTAAACCATTTATAGCCAACTGGAGATATATTAATGTCTATCCATCTCTGCCAGATTGCCCTTTAATAATTATCCAAAGCCAAAAAAGAAAAAAAAAAGGAACAAATCAAGCAAATACTGGCCATCACTGTATGACTTCATACTTTTTTGTTTGACCGATGAGAAGACATGATGATGTCATTAAGACAGTGGATACATAACTCAGAGGTTACCACGGTGATGCCGACTGCAAATTTTCGTCGTTCACTATTTACACATTTCCATCCGGGGATGAAAAATAAATAAATATGACTGTAGGAGAAGTGAGAGACGGGTGGCACTGTTTTTTAATGTTATCGTGAAACAGACGAAACAGAACAAATAGAATATAACAAGAAATCTACAAACAGTCGATTATGCCAAAAAAAACATTTTTTTTAAATTGCAGAAGGTTGTCAGGATATCATGGGGTAATTCAACTTAACCAGTGACAAAGGGAAGAGTTACCTATTTTGAGAGGAATTCAAGTACAGACCCTCAGATACCAGGAGTTTATTGCCACTACTAACCTCCTTGGGTGAGGGCACTGAAAGCATAAATACTGACACAGACACACAAGCTACAGTACAATGAGCATTTGTTTGAGTGAGGGTATTTTAGGCGCTTTTAACAAAACTCAGAGATAGATGCAGTGACATCAGCAAACATCGTTCCATATGTTTTTTTGAAAACTATGCAGACGGACACAAAGTTCCAATGCATCGATTCGTTACCGAGTGAAAGGTGGTGTTCATAAAGTTCAAACAACATGGTACAAAGGATTTAAAAAACAAAATCTGTCCAATTTTCAAAGGATTCTGGACACAAAATTTCACCGACCTTGTTCCTTGCTGAGCAAACGCCAGATCTGTTGAATCTTAAGAGCTCTTTGATGACTGCTACACTTCCCTTGGACGCAGCAATATGTGCACAGGTGGAACCATCCTACAAGTATATTGAAAGCAACACAGAAATAGCACATGTATTTATGTCACCCATGACACACAATAAAATGCTATCAAAGAGAGATGCCATCACATGCAATTACAATGGGCGAGTACCATCTGTGTGCACGTACTCCAATGTGTTTGTCAATATTTTCCACATTGTACCTGGCATACTCCTCTCTACATACTTAGCAGCAAAGTACCATCTGTATGGTGCTATGCACTGTCTGATGTGTATTCTCTCCATTTGCCTGTACCTAGTTTTCAATCTATTTTGGCACCATGATTTCAAAGTACCATCTGAAAGGTAGAAGGTATTGAACATAAATATATTTGTCAATACAACAAAGTACAAAATCAACAGACCAGTAATTTTAAAGCAATCTGCTGAATCGCCTTGCCATGTAAAAGTAACAACTAATGCAATATTATGACAGAACCAACAGAGTAGTGCAGAGAGGAACTAAACGAATCACTTTAAAACTCACCGCATTAGAAAATTACTGATTAACGACTATCGATGCTATGATATACACTGCATTACAAATGGAGAGGCAACTATTGGATTACGGAGACCACTAAGACACCCGTTGCATCATATGATCAATGGCAAGTAGTTCACTAAAACTACCAGCGCAACAAATGTCATTACTGTACATTACACAGAGATGCTGGCAATTACATAAACTGAATCTCTCAGTCGTACAATACTCACAGCATTACACAATTACTGGCAATTAATGGACTACAATTATCAGTATTACAATACTCATCATTACACAATTACTAGTAATTACTGGAATACCGTTATCAGTATTATGTATTTAATACCACATTACAGAACAATGGCAATTAATGTAATACAAATATCAATTACTGGTAATTACTGGATTATGATTATTAATATTAGAAATTACTGGGTTATGACTATCAGTATTACAATACTCATGCATTACACAATTACCTGTAATTGCTGGATTAAAACTATCAGTAAAATAATACTAACTGTATTTCACAAGTACTGTAATTACTACATTATGACTATCAGTAGTACAATACTCACTGCATTAGCCATGGTCACAAGTTCTGGCTTGTACTTCAAGAAGAGTTTGACAATTTCTGCATGGTCATTCTCAGCTGCAAGATGAAGTGGGGTTTGACCATGCTGAAAATGAAAGAAGGAGGGTATGAAAATAGCCAGTAGAAGTGAAATGTATCTTTCAAGGTGGTAACTCCTCTTCAGCGTATGAGCACATAAGCAGATTCACAAAATTGCAATTTTCAATTTTGTTCAACTTTACAATTATTTGCAAAATTTGATTTTGCTTTCGCTCTGAAGGTCAAAAAACACTTAGAAAAAGGAAACAATCCTCCATACGACAAAATCTTGGACAAAACATATGCAAACATGGCACGGAAGAGCAAATAGCATTATTGTAATATTCTCTGATACTGGCATTCATTTGCACCTTGACAAAGGGCAGCTGTCTATGCATTCTATCATGAATTGAAGCCAATGTAATGAAGTTTGGATCCAACGTGAAACTATGTAAAAGTTAGATTGCATACATACAATTAATCCTCATTGCAATTGGGTTTAGGCCCTAAGGTTCACTGACAACTGTACAAAACAACCATGATCCATAACAGGTGGTGCCAAACAGATGCAAAATGAGATGATGAATTCAAAATGAATGTAAAGATGCATATCGGGTTGGAACACTTATTTCACGCCATTTCACCGTGTCCATGCGGTAAAATGTTGACACTGTCAAAAGACATTCATTTACTTTTGTCCCCGAATTAATCCTAATTACTGAGTAGCCACTGTTAGGTACATTAAGTCGATTCTCAAGCAAATGTCTGCCAGACAATTGATCTTTATTAATCACGTGCAATCACTATTTCAAATTCAACCAATCCCTGATCTGATGTTTATTCATGAGCAACAACAGTGAAAATGCAGCCAAATCCTCTTGTGATGTCATACATAATAAGGTTTCATTGCAGGAACAAACCATAACCATTATGGTATGTCTCGATATTACCTCATGTTCTATCATGCAGAGAAGGCTGCCCTCGAGATTTATGCACATTACAGAAATTCTGTAAGGACAAACAACCAGCAGCACAAGTAAGAATTTCAAAAGCTGACCCTAGTGTTCAACAATCTGAACTTTCCTCTTTCTTTTTTTTTCAAAGCAAACCATTGCAATTTCTCGACCATTATTCCACAGTTACAAATAGCAAAATGGTTAGATCATCCTGAAATGTCCACAGATACTGTATGATATCATACTCAGTCATTTCCGTTTATAAATTTGCAGTGATGCATGGATGCAAAGTACTGATTTAACAATTCATACAATGACAACGAAAGTAAACATCATGGTGGGTGATGATAACAATGGACTGGAATAACAAGACAATTATAAGAACATACAAACACACTTGAGCACAAAAGTTAGACTGTCAGAACTGGAAAAGAATCATCTTCTTGCTACCAATAAAGAACAAAGATCTTTCTTTCAAATGCAAATATCGATGTACAAACCACTGCACCATTTTACATTCAATTCAAAAGAGTTGGTGATGTTCTAAAACGGGAGGGTTACAGTACTTCACTTCCTTCCAAGGCAATGCAGTACACGATGAAGAAAAAACACACAATAGTATTCTGTTGTCTGGTAAAATGAGAAGCAGCTCTGGGAACGTTTATTTGTGTTAGGTACGAACTAGCAATTTAAATATGGTACATACTGTTGCAGACACATGGAAAATAATGCAGACATTAACATGACTATTTTCAATTTATGCAAATAGAAAGACAACAATGTACAGTGTGTACACTAACAGTATTTTGATAATTACAGACAACGGCAATGGGACAATTTATATGACAATTTACACACACAGTTAACGACAATTTTCACACATGGACAGTAACATAACTTATTTACACACAGAGTAATATCACAATGGAAGCACAAAATAGGACGACAATATACACAAACAGTCCTTGACTATTTCCACAAACAACAACTTGGCCATTTCCACAGAGTAACATGATAATGAAAACAGTAGCATGACAATTCACGCAATAAAAGGACAACATACGCAACACCAGCTATGTGACAAGTTACATACAGAGTAACAGGACAATTTACACACAGAGTAACAGACCATTTACACACAGTGTAATAGACAATTTACACACAGAGTAACTGACAATTTACACACACCATAACAGACAATTTACACACAGAGTAACAGGACAATTTACACACAGAGTAACAAACAATTTATACACACCGTAACAGACCATCTACACACAGAGTAACAGGACAATTTACACACAGAGTAGCAGACCATTTACACACAGAGTAGCAGGATAATTTACATTCAGAGTAAAAGGACAACTTACACACAGAGTAACAGGACAATTTACAAACAAAGTAACATGACAACATGGCGATTGACATACATACATGCTCACTACTAATACAACAACAAAGACAATGTACAAACTTCATACTAACTTACAATTGTACTAACCACTTACATATACAGTGTTATCAAACCTACAGTACCAGTGATGAAATGAATGAAATAAAGCTTACCCAACAGCTAAGACGTTTGTTCAGAATCAATGCACAACTAAATATTTCTATGAAGAGTACACAAATGGACTTTTACAGTACAGAAGGTAACAATGGTAGGACCACTGAAGAGGTGAGAAGGTTAATGTTTTGACACTTACTTCATCTGAAATATCCAGCTAGCAGAATGGATGCGGGTGTCGAAGAGGTTAGTAGGACAGGATTAGAGGCAGATTAATACATGGCAAGTGGAAAGAAAAACAACTTTTGAGTTACAGTACTGTAGATGTACATCACAGACACATGGAAACATAACAGACAATGTTAGTAACATATTAATAAAGTTTAGTGAAGGAGATAAAATCATGAGAGCAAACATGTACAAAAATGATGTTTGCATACTATGTACAAGAGATGTAGAACCATTTACTGTGGAGAAATACTGAAATCTCATTGTATGTATCCTAGTTCTTCTGTCAAAATCTCAACTTACTGACATTTCTACCACAGACAATATACACAAATGATTACAGTTGATTTACTGACTGATGTATCAGCATGACTGATGTATCCAATTTTATTCTAATTTTTAACGTTGATTTATGACAATGCAATATAAGGTAAAGAGGTGACATAAGGTTCTACATATATATGACTTCCAAAAACGTTCAATTGGGTTGCATGAATTGACACTAAAATATGCAAATTCTTGTCAAACCCGTCCAATGACATCATAAAGATAAACAGAAAGTGGAAAATGATACAGTTTTGGTGAATTCATTATTTTCTCAACATTGGTTAAGTATAATCTCTCCTCCATTTAACTGAGTGTAGACGCCATGCAGTAGTACTTGCCTGTTTCAAAGTTTTGACTAATACAATATTGCAGTTCTTTACAAGATTATGCAATACCTGTTGCCTTGCGACAGAAGTATCTATTGTCATGATATTCGGCAGCACTTTAGATAAGACGAAAGCGTCTTTGTAAACGATGTTAGTTCTGTAGTGTTTAGCATTCTTTGGAATGTTGTCTAGTTCAGCCATTTATTTTTGATTCACAAGTTTAACTTACAATATCAGTAGCATAGGAGTCTCCCTTTAGGTTCAGGAGTGTTTCACAGACCCTCAGTTGACCATACTGTGCTGCCAGGTGGAGGGGAGTCTTTTTGGCCTGTGATTGACAACGGAAAAAGAAAATGTTATTAGCTCTAATGCACTGGAAGTTTACGAACAGTCACACATTATATTATGCGAAAACTGCCAGACTACAGAAGTACTTACTGTACATGAATTACATCCAGAATTGCTTCACACTTTGGTATTTCATGCCTAGATTGCAAATGATATCTGGAACAAGTAATTAAATGTTACATAAGTCAGGGCTCCTCCAGATGGAGGAGGAATAAAATTCTGTGAATTTTCCATGACTATTTCAAGACCTATTACAAAACCATTTCATGAACAAACTGCCAATAAACATAAAAGAATTTGAATAACAAAGAATTGCACGATGATCTCTTGATAGACAGTAACCTCTTTCCAACTCTGAAAAAGTAGCATTTTGTTCAAAATTTCACGATTTCTTAATGACTGTATAATTTTCACAATATTTGATAACTTTTTTTTTTTCAAGACCTGAAAGAGGGAAATAAAATTTAATGACTTTTTCTAGCTAGCTGCATAAACCCTAACGATATGAACTTCTGTTTTTCAAATTGATGGTTGGCTCATGGTGGAACTGTGGATCTAGATACTAACCACAGAGAGGGCATCAATGCTGGCTCCGTGGTTCAATATCAACATCTTCATCAGCTGGTTATGTCCATTCTGGGCGCTGAGATGCAGCGGAGTGACTCCAAGTTTGGATTTGGCATTCACGAAAGCCTTACTGTTCAAAAGGATCTCGGTGACCTCTCGGTGGCCTCTTTCAGCTGCCAGGTGAAGGGCTGCTTTTCCATGCTATGAAAGTTGGACAAAACATTTGAAAACGCACGTCTCATTTCAACGGGGCATGAAGCTTGTTCACCGATCCTGAATCAATATCGAAACAATGAACCCATACAATCACCAGCTAGTCATTACTCCCCCTCCAAGAATTTACTGAACGATGTTGAGGATTATCAACTTAAAGCAAAAAAGGTGATTTGAACCCTAAAATGCTGAATAATCATAGAACAGCTTGCATCATGTAAACTTTCATTTCCGTAACGTAGATTGTACATGTTAGCACAGTATCGAATTTCTCTCTGCCTTGCTGGTGTAACTCTGAAAATGTTGATGAAACAAAGCAGGTTCTCATCAAAGGAAGTTTTGTTGGAAATGGTCAACGTAGTAAAGGTAATGGTTATGATATAATTTGTGATTTCAGACATGCAAATCGTTTTCATTTTTTTTTTCTCACATTTCTATCTGTTAAAATTGACTGAAGACAATTAACAAACATGGCATTCTCACTTTGTTTACATATTAAAGACCCCTGTGTTGACAGTTCTAACTGATACAGTCCTTGCAGACAGACTCGGAACAGAAACACTTCATTCTCTCTGTCTTGTATTAGGTAAGCACAGCGGCAATTCACAATGCTTCAATGCAAATTGTTAAATTTGACAATATTTGGAAATGTGCCAAAATGTTGGTACAAAAATATATATATCCTTGAAAAAGTGAGACTGTGATCTGTATATGTGAATGCTGAGCCAGTATCATCACATGTATGGGACTTCGCTATGAGTACAAGTGTGTTCTTTTGACAACAACAGTGCAATCTCTATTTCCCTGTAGGCTAATGTGAACACTTAGCTGTCTGCCACGACCATCTACACGTAAATGCCGTCTTACCTCGTCGAAGACGTCCACCCTGGCATTGTACTGCAACAGCTGCTTGACAGTCTCAACGTGGCCCTCCTCGCTGGCTAACAGCAAAGGAGACCATCCATTCTGCATGCAGAGTAGTAAGGAGAAGAATACAGAAGTCAGATAAAACAGCCACAAAAATGTCCAAAAAGGAAAAAGAAGTTGAGAAAAATTTCTGAAGTTTACCCAACAGTGCAAAAGTCTTGGCAAGCGTATGTGCAAACAGTTTAGGAGAGACAAGCCCGGTTTCCTTTCGACATTTCACAATATGATATTGTCCCAAGGCAACGTTTTCATCCTGATCAATTCAGCTATTCCTCTGGATACCCAAAGGGGCTTCATAAAGTCAATCTCAATGAGTAATGTTATCATTTCACATTTCACATTTTATGCTGACACGTAAATGGCACCTACATATGTGGCAAGGCTGTGTTCAAGCTGAGGCAAGTGACGGAGTGAATCCCACATTAGTCGCCTGAATCACGCACAAAGATGAATCCTATGCTGGAAAATGCTGCACCCTCTTCCACAGGAGAGGTTGCAGATACAATTATAAATACATACAGTAAATTTCAATAGACTCTTTACCAAGGGACAACTCCAAACTTGAGTTTGAAAAATTCCTTCCAAAAATTTTTTTTAGAGAGAGATTTCACCTCCAAGATTGAATTCCTTAGTACGAACATTATAGCAAGANNCAGCCAACGGCCATCAAGACAGATCATACTCACCAGGAAAATGCCACTAACAGACCCCTTAATGGGTCAGTCCACCACCCCTCCCAAATATGTACCACAATCCATCTGACGACTCCCATGTTTATACAGAACAGAGCAGCCAGAAAGAATGGCAAGGGATGGTAACCATTCTGTCACTCAGGAATCGACTTGAATATGTTGGATGATGTACTTATTCCACTCGTGAAATAGCTATTCTACCTATGAATTCTGTCTTCATCCCATCCATCCCACGACCACAATTCTCACCTCTGGACGAGTTTCTTTCCCTCACCATAGCAACAACATCACTGATATATACACAAGAACAAATCAAATCTTCAAGATCGAGGCCGGTGTCAATTGCAAAAGGATTTTAACATTTTACCACTCCTTGGCAAATATTTATTCAGCAAGTTGGAGTTAATGTAAATAAGGTATCCATTGACAGCTATGAGAGCCCCCCAAAAAAGAACTTATGTAGGGTTTCTTTTTTCTAGTATCTTTCTTTCTTTTTTTTTAGTAT
>VJOZ01068430.1:0-10963 GCA_009801055.1 Stichopus horrens
TTGTGTTTAGCTCCTAATCCGGTTTAAGTCCTTAGAAATTTAAGTTACTACACAAAGAACAGATTACGGTGTGACCTTGGCGGCACTAACCTTACTTAAAAGCGTACTGCCTCCATCTAAATAACAGCTCCCTGGTCGAACGTTTTCATATTTTATCATCCTGAGACTACATTTTTCACACAGAAGTATGCCAAGAACTCAAAGATCTGGTGGACACCCATCGTGGCCTTGCACATGAACCCCATGAAGGGGTTCTAAGTTCTCATCTTATCATCTCAGAGGTGAGGAATAGCCAAAATAATTAAAATCGTTTAGAATATTTGAGTATAATGACGCACTTTGAACGAAAATATGTCTATCCTGAAATTTAATTTTGTACCAGTGAGACATGCCAAAACGTCAGAGTTTCCTGGGCTTCTCCCCCTGGACCCTACCTGTTCTTTTCCCCTGAACCCCACCAGGGACCCTGAAACGGGACTCTTGTCTCTTCACGTTAAGATCGCCCTTCGCACTCAGTTACGCGCTACACGGGGAATCTTTGCCCTCTCAACAGTTTCTTTGCTCTCCATTTTCCCCCATCTAAATCCTGGGACCTCCTTTCTCTCGTGGACCTACAGTCTCGTGGACCTTCGGTCTCGTGGGCTGTAAAGGCGAGCACTCGTAAAGTTCCATAAATCATAGATGGTCCTTTCAAGACGTTAGAGCCACGTAGTGTTCGGACAAAAGACCATAGAAAGGGCCGTTTTCTCATTCTCATGGACTCCATTTGTAGTAACTTTGTACACAAGAACATTTATGATGACTTGTGTCAAGGAACTTATAGATAAAATAATCACAAAACGAACTTTCCCCCTAATAACTGAACAACTCATATCTATCACAGGATAATACGAGACTTATTCCAACCACATGTTATAACCATAGACCAGCTATCAGAAGAATTTACAATTTGATTGCTTGATTCCAAATGAATTTTGTTCAAAATTAATCACTTGTTGATCTTACATTAAAATTATGAACAACAGTCAAGTTTGCACTTTTCAAAATCTTCTTGAATGAAATCTGTTACGTTGAAAACGGGTCTTAACGAAATATTTGCTATGTTAAAAATTGACGTACGAAGTGTCAGTTCCTGTCATCTGGCCTACAACTGATGATCACCCATTGTTTAGAATAGTGTCAAAAAAATAACTCACTGTAGTCTACCGTCCCATGTAACTCTCAGTAATTGGACAGATGAGTTGTCTTTTTTTTCTGGGATCCCTTGGGAAGACGGCACAAATATAATTCATCTAAAACAGATAAAACTATCATTTAAACTCATTGTATGTTTATTTCGTCATTGCGAGTAGGCTAACGGGTAACATTTTCTTTAAATAAACTGTAATTGTCACTAGTTGCTGTAATTACTGTTATTGAAGCAATCATGAACGTTACATCCATCGGATAATGCACATTCACATGACTGAAATGGGCCAATAGGAGTTGAGGATTCCTACCAAGTATGTATGAACCATATCTGATCTGCGCATATATGGTAGGAAAACAAAATAACGAAAGACAACGAGGTTCCATCGAAATCCTATATTTTAACGGGAAGTATTATTCGACGATAGGGAAATGACTGCCACTAGAGGGTCACGTGACCAGGGACTGTAATCTTACGGTGAGTATAATAAGTTTGTGCACCCTAATTTCCCCTCCCCCAGGCTTAACTAGATATACAAAAGATTACAGTTAACCTCAGCCGCACGAAATAAGGAGTAATTACAAATCAGCACAAATATTCTGCATTTGAGGGGCGAATCACTGGAATGTTTCTCTACTGCAACTGAGGAGATGTCCCAGCTAGCAGCTTAGTACTGTGCAGTGAACGTTGCACGTTGCGTGATGAGCGCGTCGTTTGTTCCAACCAGAGCCTCTGGTATTAAGCGCGAACGTATGAAACTATTACATCTACCATACCCACAGATATGTACATTAATCTGTTAATGTACAGATCTATGACCATACCATACCAACCCACTCTCGCGGCACTTGACCCTCCATGCAGCGGACAGCTTGACGGAACTTTTTCATCGGTGGACTGCTTCCAGCTATTAGGATTCCGAGTTCCATTCAAGGTTCTTCACGGACTTCACAACTCTGCATGTCTCTTTTATTTTGACCGCTATGAAACTTTAATGTGGGCGTGTCGATATCACAGCTCCTCATGTAATCAGCATACCACATTGAAACTCAATGGCGGCATGTTAAGAACTCTATAGCGTTTATCAGCATAGGTAAATAATGAGTGAATAACGCGCTCTTGAAGCAATGCGTGGCCCGTGGCATGTACTGATACATTACTTCTGCATATTGACCGTCATCACGCGTACAAACGCAACTTGCGTCACAAAAACGGCGCATTGTTTGAACAAGGTATTTTAAATCAACTACAGCAAAACATGTATTATCATCTGTGATTTAGCTATCATGTTTATTTACTTCACGACCAGCCACTGGCGTCAACATGAATACTAGCACAGTGTCAACTCCATCATACACCAATTCAACAATGTGTACAACTTTAACTAACCCATGGCATGTTATGTATATGTTTACTTTACCAATTACCGGAATCGCTATCTGTGTTTTTATAATTTCCAATGTTCTTCGTTTGAAATTTAGCACACACAATATCAAGGTAGGTTGAACTATGATTCCCTAGCTTTGTCGTCTCAACACTGTTGAGCGTGTGGACCTACATATATAGGCCGACGGGTCACACCGACAATACATCAGCCCTCTCTTTTATATTGGTCACACTACACTACGGCCACGTTATTATGTACGTTATTATTTTTAATTTGTTACATTATTAAGTGTGATTAATCAAGTTATTAAAGTTATTCAATCAAATAGTTAAGTTACTTTTAAACGTAGATTTTGTCTCATGAAACAGTTAGTCTCTAATGGGCTATCGTGCTACATCAACTTGAAAATTTGATCCTAGCAGTTTTCCTATTGTCCCCATCGGATCTAATCTAATATGCGACTGCCCGAAGAGGTGTACTTCAAATCGGTTCGATATTTTTTTTCCCTTTCTATTCTATAAAAGTTGTCATTTGAGATGACGTAACGCCATGAATGTTTGGCATCGTATTTTAGCAATCGTCAGCAACGCTTCATATGCTTGTACAAGATCGCCAACTTTTTGGCTCTTTTCGATCAAGTTTAGGAAGGAACTTGCAAAATTTGGATCGGAATTGAGTCCAGTATATCGCTCTGATGTGACTTCTGTATTCTTTTTGATTACCTGATGTGGCAGCAGGGCTGAGAATTCAACTCTCAAACTCACTGAGACACAGTAAAGCAAAAGAGAAAAAACAAACAAACAATGGGAGGGTACGTTTCCCTTATTACAGCAAATGTGGTATTTCTTGTTCACTGATTATCGATCAATCTCTTCTTGGTCCAGTGGGTCTGAATTTGATATAATATCTGCTTTTCTTTCAGTTTGATCGATTCCGTCTCAAGATGAGAACTACTCCGGGATGCGATACGACCAAAAGTGAACAAGACGGTCAAATTAAAGTGAAATTAATCGGAACAAGAAATGATCAAGTTGAATGCAGTGATTGCGATTGGTAAGAATTTCTAAAGACCATCTGCAAGGTGTTGCTTTAAAGGTGCAGTCTCCTTATTTGCTTTAAAGGTGCAGTACAGTCACTCTTGATTGCGTTAATGTCAGGACATTATTTGTATTCTTCATTTGAAACATTACTTCCATCATGCACTTCTCATATTTTACGTTACCTGTGTACAGGCATATCTTAATTGGTGCAACAGGCTTGTATCGTTTTGTGTGCTAGTTACATTGACCAATGAAAATTTATTTTAAGGATGGGCTATTTGCAGTTAAATGGTTTACTATTTGCATTGTTTTAATAGTGTACTATTCAATGCATGGCATTAATAGTGCATTCTTTGTCTCTCGTTAGTAGTGAATTAGGCCTAGCCTGTTTGTAGTGTGTTAATGGAACACCGACTGTATGCATAACTAATCTACTTTGAAGTGATCAAATTGCTTCAATGACTGCTCATTTTAGAGCGCTTTCTCTTGTTTTGAACATTCAACAGGAAAGATCTCACAGTTTCTTCTAACACATATGTGGCCAGTTTTGAAAACACTGCTTGCAACTTTGATCACGTGACTGCTGTCTGTTTTGCTCTTTCTCGGAATTCAGTTGAGCTGTTTGAGCAGTAAGTGACAAGTAACGTAAACTTCATAGAACAAAATGTAAACTGTAGCACTATATGACATGATTCAGAATAAGCCTCACTCACACAAACACCAGTTCATTTACACGTGGAATCCTTAACTCCTATTGGCTTATTACAGTCAGGTGGTAGTGCATTGTCCTACTCACAATACACAATCAACTTCCAAAGTAAAATCACCAGCGGTTTTGTCGTCTACTATCTTACACAAAACAATTGAAAAACTACCCACTGACGAACATTGTTACCATGTCGTGAATTGTGTTTCCTTTTTGGGGTGCATTTCTCAAGGCAAATGCGGTTATTTATCGACCCAAATTTTCTTCCTTTTAATCAAAATCTCGCATTGTATTAAAGAACAAGTTCAATCAATTGCGAACCCGTGCATTAACTAAAAGTTTGTGCTATTGTTGGAGGACTCTGGCTGTGCCCTCGTGCATCGCTTGCATTAACCTTCTATAGTGCATTAAACTTCTGTCAATGCGCCTCTAAGCGAGCATTAATCATTATAAAAATAACATTTACTTAATACAAAGACAGAGGAAAAAGGCCCACAAAGATTTTGTCACATGATCAGGATTGGCTAAGATAAGCAAGTGGTTAAGGATACAATAATGATTTAGTCAAACGACAAGTATTGTTTGGGATAGAGTGATGACGTTGTCATATGATTAGCATTGTTTGAGATACACTGATGTTAGCACATAATCAGCATTGCTTAGGAAAGGGACATATTATGCAATACAACGATTATGTTGTCACATGGTGAGTGTTAATTGGGATGTAATGATTATGTTGTCATGTTTGTTGATGAGTATTAATTGGGACACAGTGATTTCCTTGTTGCCTGGTTAACAATGCCCAGGATACTTAAGGTTTTGCGACATGATAGTCATTGCTTGGTATACAGTGATGATGATTAACATAGACTGAGATACGGGGATGTTGTTGTCACACAATTAGCAAATTGTTTGGGATACAATAATGATTTTGTCACATTTACAAGTATTACATTGGATTATACTGTGATGATATTGCCATATGAGATGAATTGTCACATGGTTAGCTGGGCGGCTTAGGAAAGTGATGATACTGCTGTCACATGACCACTATTGATTGGGTATGACAATGATGATGTTGTCACGTGATTGGTATTGACTGGGATACAGTCATGATGATGTCACATAATTGGCATTGACTGGGACAGATGTGAGAATGTTTTCACAGTGATGATGTTGTGACAGCATTAGCATTGCTTAGCATTGATGAGGATGCAGTCATGATTTTGTCACATGATTGCCTGGGATACATTAATGATGTCACAAGGTTAACATTGATTTGGATACAGTGATGATGTTTTCACATTAGTATTGCGTGTGATACACTAATCATTTTGTCTCATGATCAGCACCATGTTGCCACATGAGAAGCATTGATTGGAATACAGTGATGAAACATTGATTGGGGTACAGTCATGATTGTGCACATGATAAGTATTACATAAAATACACTCACAACAACATCATTAGTATCTGGGATACACTGATGATGTCGTCACATGATTAAATGTGATTGGGATGCAGTGATTATGTTTCCAAATGATTAGCACAGATTGGGATGCAGTCACTATTTTGTAACTAGTTTGGAGTCATGTCAAAAGGACTTCACTGCTTGTTTATCTCAAAATATCAATTCTTAAGCGTTGTAACAAGTCCACTTGATCTCGAGTCACAAGTCCAGTCATCCATATTACGGATCGAGTCAAGTCAAGTCGAGTCAGCAGTAGTTGTTGAGTCAAGTCAGGCCGAGTCAGGGCTCCATACGAGTCAGGTCAGGTCAAGTCAAAAACAATTTAAAAACTCATTTTGAGTCAGTAGTTATCATTGATCAAGTCAGTTTCAAGTCAAAACCGACATTATGGTAACCCATTGGCTCAAAATGTTAAAGCAGGGGTAAACTAGTGAGCAGGGAAATTTCAGATTTCTGTGGGCTTAGCTAATAGAGAAAAGTTAAAAATTAGACTAATACAAGCATGCATGAACAATATGGCAAAATATGTAGTTAAGTTTAAACTTTCCTTTTGACAGTAAAGACCTAACTGGTTTTGAGACAGTTAGGTAAGTTACTGCTAAGTTGTGCCTATTTCTAAGACTAAGGTTATTCAGGAATTGGTGGCACATCCATTTTAAGCCCCCCCCCAAAAAAAAATCAATTACCTTAAAGTAATTGTTGTGAACTCCTTATACATAATGGCTGAACAAAAAATGCATGTTCTCAATCTATTGTGACTGTATTATTTTTTGCAAATAGTGTACTGTCGACGACTGCAACAGTATGCAAATGACCAGTAAAAGTGCATAGATAAACGTATGAAACACATCTGTCATGTGATGAACATGGAAGGAGACCACTCTGATGTTCTGAGAAATTTAGGATCAGACGATCAGAAATTTTCTTCTTGCAATGGTAAATCTTGAAGGGAAAAAGACATTCAGATTGGAATTAGTGTAGTTCATCAACCACATTTCCTGAATGGCTTTAAAGAATCATACGACAATATTTTTTCACTAAATTGTGAAAATTAGAAGAAACTCTGTACTTTTCCTTGGATGCAATATTCTACGATCAAATATAATGAAACGTACTTGGAGGAGAAAAAAAGGGGTGAAATTGGCTATTGTTTAAAAACATTAAACACTCATCCATCATGTCCTTTTACTCACAACAGTCACATTTTTACATTGATTTTAGGATGAAGGTGTGC
Organism: Stichopus horrens; assembly: GCA_009801055.1. Taxonomy (NCBI): domain Eukaryota; kingdom Metazoa; phylum Echinodermata; class Holothuroidea; order Aspidochirotida; family Stichopodidae; genus Stichopus; species Stichopus horrens. The sequence continues at coordinate 7,028 of VJOZ01068430.1, forward strand.
TATGGGGGGAAAAAACAATATACAAAGCCCCACATTTCTATTAACTGACTTCTGCGAGTAGTACCATACGTACCACTTCTGTGGAAGGAACCATCATAAAATAGAATATAGTTCAAAATGATTAGTCAAAGCTGTGAAAGCCCACTCAAAAAAGTCACTAGGGAACTCAAGGCTACATGAGATGGTAGCCATGGTTGACGCTTTCATTTTCTTCTTTTTCTCGCGCATTATTGATACGTCATCAGATATTAACATCAAGTGCAACAAACCATTTGTACAACCTAGCTCTGGTATAATCCAACTCTGGCACAATCACCAGAATATAGAAATACTTTTAATATGGATGGTAACAATAGTTAAGTCAAACTTTAGTGCACTGTAACTACTCTGCATACTATACTTAGTTTAAGTTTCGATATATGGTTCCACACTGTGCCGTGCTTGCAAGTCATGAGCTTCAAGTTTGTAATTCTTACAAGTTACGATGATTTAAGTTGCAAACAACGAATACAGTAGTATAAAAAAAGTGGTGAGCTGAAATTTTAACTTGAGTCAATTGCTAAAAATTAGAGTGAAATTACTCCGGTTACTGACTAGATCCCAAGTCGAGTCACCAATGTTATGACTCGAGTCCAAGTCCAGTCATTTATACTAGTGACTCGAGTCCATGTCGAGTCAATAAAAAGGAGACTCAAGTGGACTTACTCTGAGTCAATGACTTGAGTCATTACAACTTTGCAATTCTTTTGTCAAAATCAAGTTATTTTGAAAATTAAACTGAATATTATTGTTATTGCACATTGCAGATGCTTAGATTCCTGTACTATTGAGGACCTCAGGAGAGGACTGACTTACGAGCACTACCTATCGTCATCGCTGATTGTGCCCAATATGAAACAAAAGAGGGCGCTGTGCAACAATCAGCTGATCATCATCCGCCTTAAGAGATCTACGTCCTTCTTGAGATCAAGTTTACTAATCTTGTTTGATAAATTTAAGATGTTATTTTCACTCCTTTTCTCGGAATACTTGTCAATTACCTCAGTATTTTTGGGAAGAGTGCCGTCATCGACCCTGAATAATATTGACAACATCATGTTATTGATATTGAAATTTCTGATGCCACTATCACTGATTTTAGCGCTTAAACTCTTCATTCGAAATGATGGTGATTTGCCATTCATTCACTTGTTTAAGACTGAACCATTGTCACTCTGGAGAGTAACTATCAAAGGGAGTGATCTTTATCTATTAATTGTGGCAGCACTGGGAACATTTCTTCTCTCCTTGGTGATTGAAATATTTCTGAGAGTTACAAACAAACTTCAGATGTCCCATTTACAAGCAAGAAGAACACATCACTTTACTACACAGGAGGTAGCGGTTCCCAATACCCAATCGGGTAAGTCAGATGTTTCAAATAAAACGAGCAAGCCAGTGACCACAGCAATGGCTGAAATAACCAACTACGATCACATCATTGAGGAGTTAAAATTAAAGTTAGATTCCTTGGCTTCAGGTCAAAGAGACAAAGAGCAATGCCATCTCCTTGTTCATGGTGGAGATCCTGTCAATTGTGATGTTGAGTACAGTAACACAGAGTTGTCTCCAGTGGATGAATATACCCAGCATCTACCCTCAACAAGTGGAAATAAATTACCTGACGAGAATGGTAAAGCAGTGTCACATTTCAATCGATTCAAGGGAAACAAAGAACACATTTACGAAGAACTGGTAGCTTACACAAAAGTAAAGACTGCAACTTCAGAAACAGAGTCCCACTCTACAGAAGATAGTCACTTTACATCTCCTTCTCCATCAACCATCTTACTCACTTTGAATAAGACGGAAGATGAAGAGAAAGTCTCTTGTCTCTTACCCATTAACGATGTTGAGGTCATGGATGATGTCACTTATCCAATAAAAGTTGGATGCAAGAAGGATTGCAGACAGTCAAAGTACAAAGGAGTAAATCGGAACAGTTCTTGTGCTGCTGGAAACTCTACTCATCATTCGGAAGATGTTGACATGGATGGGGAAATATCACCAAAAATTCCGTTCGGTTCGTCGAGGGAACATCACCAGTTTGATATTTACAAATCAGTTTGTGGACGTATGAATCCATCAACGGACATGATAGCGTATGAGGTGAAGGATGCAGCAATTGGGTTAGATAGGAAACCTTGTAGTGATTGCAAAAAGCAGACTGGACCAAATATGAATGCCCTCACATCATCAATGAATGGGTTTACTCTGCATGTAGATCACGGTAATAATAATGGACAATTCGCTCGAGGTGACTGCAATTCACCAACCATAGCAGAGAATTGCAGTTCCATTACAAGCAACACAAAATCAGTCCAGTATCATGATGTTCTAAAGAAGGGAATACAAATTAAGCAAGCTGTTATAATACGAGGTAAAGATTATATCAGCAACTTTCGAGACATGGCAAAAGCCATTATAAGATCTCTGTCTCCAAGTCCCAACAGCTCAAATCAAGTTACTACATCAAGCATCTCCACAGATACCTGTGAAGAGAGTACATCACTCATGAGCACAACATCTCCTGAGCTCTCCTTGACTCAAAGAAAACTACAAACACAACAACTTGAAAACTCTACCATCTCTTCACTTTCAAGGTTTGTTGAATCCAGTCAATTATCAAAACCATTAATGATGAAGCAGCTCAACAAAGGAGTGACTTTAGTTAATCCAGAGGTAAAGGAATCATCATTTTTGTACCGACTGAGGTATTGGTTCTCTAACCTCTTTGGTAGCGCTTCATCTAGTTCAGAAAGCAGTGACAGAACTGACAGCGAGGTAGGCTGCTTGACCAAACTAGGGAATGATGATGATAATGTGAAGCAAAGGAGAAATGTTAATAACAAACGAAAGGAAATTGTGAGTGAAACTTTTACTTATGTTACCATGAATTCGGTACTCCTGGATGAGCCTATACAGCCTTCCTGGTGTCGGGAGTCTATGGTAACTAAAGGCAGTGAAATTCCACATGAAATACAATGTTCAATATTCAAAGGGATGGCAGAAAACTTGCCTCTGCTTAAATCATCATTACCCTCTGTGTCAAATGAAAATGTGTGGATTACAACCTCTTCATATACAAAGAAAAGATGTAAGAGCAGAAACAAGAACAATAACATGACTGGAGATGTGCTATGCTATGATGGATCTTCAGACAGAAGCAGTTCACAAGATGATTGTAGAAATGTTGTGATTCACGAACAAGAGAGCCTAGATCTCGGTAAATCTTGCTCTTGTACCTCCATCAAAAACCAAACTGAGGAGATCTTCATCGATCAAAAACCTCCAACTAAAAATGAAAACATCGGAATCACCCATCCTTCTAATTTGACTCACAAAAAGTCGTACAAGTTTAATCCGCTCTGTAAAACAACTGACTTCCTTTTAATATTGCTTGATTGCTGTTTCATTGCTTTGAGTTCATATTGTATGTTACATCTCTGTACAGAGGATTTCAAAACTTATTGGATTCTTGGTAGCCTAGCTACTGCAGTTGAGATCATTGGTTTAGACTTACTTAAAGCAGTTTTCTGTAGTTTTATACATATAACAACATTGCATTAAACAGGACTGGTTTAGGACCCTAGACTAGATCAAATTACATCCTGAGAAGTGTCAAGGGCAGAACTTGTAAAATGATGAAATATGGAAGAGTGAGAGAAAGCAATACATGGACTTAAAATATTAATGTAACTAGTCTTTTATTTTTAGCTGCAAATAATAGATTAAGCAATTTGTGAAATGAACAAATACATACCTATTTATGGAGCAATCACACATATCTTGGTGATAATATGACAATTTTATTTTGTTTTGTTTTTATTGAGTAAGTTTCATGGAAGTATGTAAGTATGTTTATACATTTGACTTTCTTCTATTTTCAATGTGATG
>VJOZ01068436.1:0-10380 GCA_009801055.1 Stichopus horrens
AAGGTTATGGCGCGCGATGCCTGCTCCTTACAAGAGTCAAACATCTGCATGGTTTTCAAAAGGTATATAGGGATTTTATACCTGTACTAACTAACCTGTGTGGAATCGTATCAAGAGAAAAAAAAAAACCCGAAAATACGAGATACAAAGACAAAATAAATATTCACCTCCGAGGCTAATTTATTTTCTGCGTTTTTCTTTTTATTTCGAGTGACTTTCTTATCAATATACAGAATCTCTTATCTTGCGATGAGCTGTGATTAATTGTATTTGAAGAGGACCGTGTGTAGTGCTTTCCCCAGGAGGTAAATTTAACGAAAATAGACTCTTAACATTATGCCCTTTATATTAAAGCAACAGCGTGTACTTCAGGTGAGATACAACTGAGACGCATGAGGTATATATGGAAACAGTCGAGAATTCGTCAATAGCTTACAGTAACGCCACGAAATTTGACATGTAAAAGCATTTCTTACATCCCTCCGTTCAGTAATGATGTGGCCTCCCATGATATGACTCATTAACAGACGCATGCATGATTTTGAGGGCGCGTGATTATATGTGTGTGAAAGGGGAGGGATCTGAACTAAATGTCCTTCTAACGGTTAGATAACCATACATATTCATGGGATGACTGGGCCGCAGGGAAAGAAGCAGGGGGTTGGGGTGGAAGAGTGCAAGTAGTGCTGACTCCTATAGGCGCCACCATCGTTGGTGCATAGTATACAGAGTATTTTTAAATAAAAATCCCATCTCTATTCCTTTTGCACCACCCGCCAGGTTTACAATAGCCCTTTTCGTACCTTTAATTCAGAAGAAATAAAAAAAAATGTTATTGTCAAAATGAAAGGAAGAAATGAAGATAAATAAACTAAATTAAACTAACTATTCCAAAGTTGCAAGGATGAAGAAAATCTAAGTAGAAACCCAAAAGATAACCCAATAAGAGATTTTTTTTCGAAATTTCAAGAACACTACACATCATTTTAAACATCGGCATTTTCTTTTTTTCCTGTCTTGCTTTTAGATGGACCCATTAGTCCTGATGCCTGTCACTTAAAGAGTACCCACTCTAATCTCTAATCGGCTAATTAGTTTGTATTTTCAATAGTGTACGGAGTTCATTAAGATAGATCCACTTCATACCGCACGTGATTTATGACATGTTATATTTGTTCCGTTATTCATGTATTTTGAAGATGTGTATTGAGTATGTTTAATATCCGACACACGCACCGTGAGATAACAAAGAGCCTTTGAGATAACACACACAGGAGTTAGAGAGTAAGCGAGGATTGGTTTGGAACGAACGTTGAACAAATTAGCTTATGCAGCGCAGGCCCGTGCATTATTTTGAGGTAATGCAAGCAATGCAAGAGTGATCCAGCCCGCGTGCATGTAGCGATTAAACCCCGAGAGTGTATTATCCGGCAGTTAATGCACAGTTACAGTATTGTTTAAACGTGTTCATTTATTTTTCATAGATTTTTTTTTATGAAAAAAGACAAAACCGAAGACAATTAGGGTTTGTAAATAACCACAATTTCACTAAGAAAGGAGCCCCTAGAAAAGGTAAACGAGGTTCACACAAGACAGCAATCAATGTTCGTGCGTGATTGACAAAGCACTTCCATCGTTTTATGTGACACAGAAGACAATAAAACACTGTTGATCTCGGTTTTATTGTATTCATCCGCATTACCACGGTCACCTGACTGTAACGGGCCAATAAGAGTTGATGATTCTTATCAAGTATGAATAAATTACTAGATACACTCCTGATGTGGTCTACGATTCTGATACCATTTTTTAAGGCCATAAGAAAAAGCATATTCGAAGGTGTTCATGGCGAATGCTGCCATATACTTGAACGCAAAATTAGCTAATAGCGTCGCTTCGTAATCTATGTTATATTATTTACACTCTTACGTTAATCACAGTTTTTATTTTCATCATTTTTTTGTAAAGAGGGAAGACTTATTGAAGATGTCGAGCATCCAAAAAGTGAGGGGAAGTCTGACCCATCTCATTTCATCCGGACCCATGAGATTAGCTCAGGAGTTGAGAAATCCTTTTGCGAAACTTAAGTTACAAAAAAAAGGACTGTTCTGTCAAAACATTGAAAAGTTTTTTGGGGGAGGGGGAGGGGTGCCAATTGACCACGGTAGCCTACAGTGGCTATTACAAGCTCAACATGAGGAAAGTTTGACAAATGGTGCCAGTGGAGACTTGAAACGGGAAGCGCTATCGATGCGTGAGGGCGTATGTTACAATGAGTTGCCATGGTAACTATGCTACTTGACGAAAAGTCTTTTGTCAACTGTGTTCACCCTTACCTACATGTGCAATAAAGGGAGCGTGATGAATACATTTTCTCACTACCGGATGTCTCGACGTCTCATTTTAAAAATGTAAAATTTGAAGAAAAAAAAAATTAAAGGTTTAATTTAAAACTTTCGTGGTAACTTTTTAATGTTGCATGAATTTCATCCAAAAAGTAGGACTAGGGTAGTTGATGTTGTTTCCTCCAATTAGTATAATTAAGCTGCAGAGAGAAAGATGAGGCAACCTTAACTCTGATTGCACTGATAGGTTAATGTGGAGAACAGGCTTGAAATTACGTCATACTTGCGTCATTGTGGGTGTTGATAGCACATGAGAATCGTCTTATCTGTCTTGCAACCTGTATATTTAAACTAACTTTGAGCTTAGCTTATGAGCTTAGCTTGACGTTTTAACTCTTTGGTGAAGTGTGTGTTCTATTCTTGACCACTCTCTTGTCCCAAATAGTATTAGAAATACATATATTTTACTTAGTTTATATGTCAAAAATATTCACTGCCCATAAAATAGTATTTTTGTTTTTGTTTGTAGCATTTCTATAAGATACTGACACGTATGACTTTATGTGAGATATGCGCATGCGTGGGCGCAGGCCCTAAGTCCCATGTATGTACTGCGTTATCTACGTAGATATTTGAGTTATATATATATCGGTTAATTTTTTCTATCAATATGTACTGTGTATTGTGCATTGTGATACATTGAGGGCTGAATTGTAGGCTCACGCGTTATCATTAAATTGAGAGACAACTGAGAAGACTGAATGTGGATTTTTGTCGATATATTTTATGAATGATAGTTGATACATAGTGGTTGTAAATGTATAGTCTACACACCTACATGCATGTAGCTGTTTTTTTTTTTTCGCATTGACCTTCTGCACATTATTATGTATAGGCGTGTACATTTATGCTGGTCAAAATGTACATAGCGCTGAACAATAGTGACGTTAACTGTACTTCGTCATTTCGTAATACACTTAGCGTTAAATAGTTGGTAAATATGCTGCTATACCATGACTTATGCAAGACCGAGCATTGATGTGTGACTATAGTGTTCGCTCATCTTCTCCTGATGACTACAGAAGTGAAAGCATTTTGAGTAGGCTATTGTTTCTGCATGGTTGAATGTATTTGTTGATCCCCATGTGTTTGTGCATGAAGCTGTTTCTAGTGGTACTTACGTGGTTTGTATATGTGCGTATACCTGAATACCGGATATGAGGTTGCCGTTGCAGTGAATATACCGTAGGCCTTTATTTCCTTTACTTATGTAATTACATTATGATGTATGAGATTCCTAGCTCGTCTTTTACAGAGATTGTGACAAAGCGACTCCATAGGGCTGATCGAAGCTTCAAACCGTACCGCAATAGCTAAATGTATTTCCACAAATGCCAGGGTCTTCCGTCGACAATTGCGTACATACATTTCTCATAATCTAGGCGGTAGAATCTTTCAAACAGTTTTGCAATGAGATACATCTTTCTTTCTCTTTTAAACGTAGGTTCACCGTTTCGATACGAACAAAAGAATATCTGTGATGTAGTTTCTGTCATTGGGTAGGATTTTTCAAATCCAAGGAATTTACTGGAATGAAAATGTGCTTCTGGCTAAAGTTACCATATACATGAATGAACATTAATATAGTGTGTAAGTTACCTGCAGCGCCAACTCGGTCAGCCGAAGTGAAAATATGAAAAAAAGAGAATTTGAATTCTAAGCCTATAACCGTTTAACATATCGAGGCATTTTTTTAAACAAGACAGAAATGATGATTTAAAGGGACACCATAATGAGTCGTTTGGAACTTTCACGAATGATCCCATTTTCTAAAATTCGACTGGTTTTGCAATTCGATAGAAAGAAGAAGAAATATGAAACAAACCTCTCCCTCATGCAGGGTTACTACTATTGCAGTCTTTTATCGTTAAACACTGTAGGTGGATGGGCATGGTAAACTTTGAGAGGAGCGGAGGGAGACAGTTCTCGTTGGGAAAAATCTAAATATTTGGGACTGTTTATTTTTATCACCCGTGAAACTGATATAGCGTGGTATATACCTTTAAAATGCCTTTTCTGACTTGTGTAAACAATGTCACTACTGTATCGCTACCCTCGGAACGACTGAAAAGTTACGATCAATATACTAATCCATATTTAATTACATAGTGCTTTAAATTGACAAAGTTTTTCATGAATATTTTGAACAATAGCATAAACCCTTACCTCGTTTCACCCACTTCTCAGTTGAAACCTCGCCCTTCCCATAGAAGTTGTTTCTTCACCCTCCACGGGGAACGTTACCTCACTGTGACCTAGGCTGCCCGACTTTTGACTAAAAACATGATTGTATGACTGATTCAGACTTTGTGGAGAAGACGCAGCAACCACTTTAAAGTGTCTTTATATCGGTTTTATCACCTGGAGAGCAGGTGCGCTACGTGTTATTACGATGGCCTAAGTAATGGCATAACCTGGAAATAGACTGCCTGCAGTGAGCGGATGCACGTACCACAATGGAAAAAAAAATATTACCAGTAACCTATATAGCAGAAAATTGGCTACAATTGGGAAAATGGACACTTTCAGGCTTAAAATATTTTAATCACCCGTTTTCAAAAAAAAACCTGACGCATACAGAGGGATAGTATGTTAATTTACGGTACTGAAAAAGTACAAGCCCATACTTAGGCATAAAATCCCAGTCCGTTCAACCGATTTTGTGTGTGCAGAAGAATTGCGTTTTTTTTTTGTAAAGGGAATATATCACATACTGGTTCAGACAGAATTATCACTCATTCATGTTGGGGGATGGGAGACATGGGGAGGACGGTAGAAGAGTTAGGATCATCTATCGTGTTAGAAAATCCATGCTTCTCTAAAGGAATTTCCTCTCTCACACAAAACATTTGAGAAGATATAACGTTAGGCTAGTTGATGGAAAATCTACTTCAGATACGTTCCATGATGAAATGTGAGAGAAAATGGCGTCACTTTATGGGGGAAGAGTGTGTCTTAATTACACACTTTAAAAGTCGCAGAATAATGCATCGATTGTCCCGACGATGTCTTCACGACGATTTGTGGTTCGCAGAAAAAGAAAATGGCAATCAATTCAGAATGATGTCCGCCATATTGATGTCGTAGCCACCACCGCTTCATAACATTAGAAGCAGGAATCGATCGTCAAAGCTTCTACGAGTTTCTCCTCCACTACTCCCAGCATGCACACACATATACTATTGTAGCATGCAGTTATAAAACTAAATAACACGAAGAATAAAACCCGAGAACTTGTTATGACATTTTCCAAATCTTCGGCTAAGTAGAGTTTAAATGAAAGTAAAACACAATAAACAATGATGTATTAGAAGAAGAACAGTCACGCGTGACGTCAGAAGTGTCCGCACTTATACGAAGCTGCAAGCTACAATTTACAGTGTTACTGCTTAGTACATAAAAAGCTCTCATTTCCTGCCATCGCGTTGATCCCAATACTTATCTCTTACAGCGGTATGTATGAAACTGAGCCCCGTAGGCGAAAATGGCGATATGAACATATTACGTGGGCTATGTATACCCTTCGCAATTTAAATTTCGCATATATTAATATTGTGTAGGCCGTCATAGACGATATTCAACCATATATATGAATATATCTATAAAGAGAGCAAAAAGAGGGATCGACAGAAATATGTATTTTACCGTAGGTGTGAGCTTAGGATTTTATTGGGTTTTACAAGAGATAGCTCACGCGACTCAACACCGTGACTTGCATTTGAAAGTGTCAAATGTGTTAGATGATATATAGGCCTATAGGATAATGTACGATCGTGAGTTAACGCAAGCGGTGCGCGAGGGCGCAGTCCGATAGCATCCAGCGATACCATTACCCCCGAAAGTGCATTATCCTAAAGTTAATACGAAATGTCCAAAGTTGATTAACCTATAATTCTTCATACACGCCAAACGGAAAATTGATATAAAAGAAGAACACGAAAGATCAATTATACTCTTGTTGGAAAGTTAGAGTATATAATACATTTGCGGTTTTATGTACACTGCGCTGAGGTAAGTTGTTAAAAAGACATTTAAACCTGAAATTTTCAGTTAAAGCACAATGGCTTATGGTCGGTACCGTAATGTGTAGGCCTTCGATCACATTTCCTCAAACTAGTTACACGACTCTGTGTACACATTAACGTCGTTACCATGACGACGACGCAAATGAAATTTCCATCGGCATATCAGTGACATTTGTAATCTTCTACGGTAACATGTTTACAGACATGTCGCATGCACTTTTCCAAATCCTCAATATTGATTTCACATGGATGATATTTTTTATTTATTTCTTTTCTTTTCTTTTCTTGCTTATTCAAGGAGATAGATGTAGTCGGATTAGAATGTAACGAATGTACCATAATGTCATGATGTCAGTTGCTAAATTCTCTTTAAATTAAATTCTTTGAAATTGCTGTGATCGCCTGCAAAATCCTAAAGAATGAATTATCATTCGTTGGATGTTATTATAGTATAACTATAAATATCGTGTGTGTGCAAAACACTGGAATAGTCCAAATATGTCTATAGAGGGGTGGGGCGCAAGTGGAGGTGGCAATGGGGGTGCGAGGGTATTGTCCGGCGTTGAACATTTACAAACAGCTTCATGGGTGATTTTGGGGAACACACAAAAAAATCTTAGGACGCCATTACTCTGTCTTACGCACCATGCAACACCGAGTCTGACTCAAAATCATTAAAAGAACACCGATCTTTACCAACTTTCCCCGTAAAGACATGATGATTCCCAACATATAAACATAAGAACTCAGAAAAAATTAACCACAATGAAACCTTTATATTAGATTATTCCGAATCACTTTAGTTCGTTGTACCATAGATTATCCTTTGCATTCTGTAGTACGTAAACAACGAAGACGATTGGCAGTTTGTGAAACGAGGGTCATAACACAGAAATCTGTCTTCTTCATTGAATTAAAATTCATTTCTTTTATATATAAATGCCAGCCCCTTCGGGACATAACGTCCAATACAATACGTCTCATGCAGTTGATATCCTATGCATAAGCTTCATAGTGCCTTCATAATGCCTTCTATCACACGTAACACCCAACGCCACAGAGGAGGTGCACACTATGCAGAAACTACTACATCCCACTGTAGAACACACTTATAGCAAGTTATCTTCATCGAAGTTTGGTCACATATATTGGCAATTGGGGAAAAGTTTTCAGCTTGATTAAGTGAAGGTATATCGGTGATCTGCAACCGCGACAGCTGCTCACTCGTAGGTACGGCAGTGACGCAAACAGGGCTTTAGCGTATTGCATGTTGAATTCTACATTTCTCGTTTGTCTCAAATGGAGAAACCGATGGATTTTTCTCTCTCTGTGTTTTAGCGAGCTCATACATCTGACCAAAATATTTGTGAATTTATACCGGAATTGGCGTTTTTCATTCATGCGAAAGATGTTGAGATGTTTATCGATCGTCGGAATTTACTAATTTTGGTGAGTCGTAAAATTTTCTATTTTGGGGTTTTTTCTGCCTTTCTTACTATTTATTTACAAACATCCAAATTATTCTGGTGTTTTTGTTTGAATTGACTTGGCAACGCAAAAGAGAGAGAAAAAAGCACAAACTTAATGTAAGTGCATGTTAAACGTAAAAACCTAAAAGGAGGAGTTTTGAGCTAAAGTGTGTGTAAAATTTGTTTGTATCCACAGCGGCATAACATGAGTAACACTCACCAACTGCACATCAAACAATAAAATTTGTTTTAATTCGAAGTATGTGCTACTTTTTGTCTACGTGAGTGTGCCTACAGTTATACCATAACAGAAAACACTGTTTGTTCGTTCGGCAGTCATCTGACAAACTTGATGCTAGAAAAGGCCTCATCTCTGTGAGAATATATATTCCTCCGCACATCTATACACCTGTACACATTGAAACAAACCACGACAGGCTTTACCCACACCTGTAAAATTCAGGTGTACGCCTAATTACTATGGTTTCTTGTCTTTGTCTTGTGACATTGTCTTGCAATTCGCCCGTAATTAAGCCTGCAATGGCCACGACTAATTATCCCACATAGAGAATAAAGCACAATGAAGACAAAGGCAGACGTGTAAGGGAAAAGAATTATCTGGGTTAATTGATTAAAGGAGGAAAATAGCATAAATCGATTTTCTAGCCCCTCATATAAATTGAAAAGATATTACTCATTCTTGTATGTATTTACGTGTACATATCATACACTGTAGTAAGTGTCAACACACACACACGCATCATTCAACGCAGAAAGATTTGTTTTCATATTAATACGTTATAGGTAATAACTAATATATGGTGTTGTGATTGTGCTCTGATATACGTCAGAAGAGAATCACATCCCAGAGCAATTAATACGCTACGCACAGCAAATTAGGTGCATATGCACATAATGATGTATTTTTCTGCCGTGTGCAGCATGTGGCCAGCGTACATGTGTAAATATAGCATATCAGGAGTGTGCTCAATTGTGTCAATATTCCGTCAGACAATTAACTATACAATACATCAACAAGTACTTGAGAAAAAAAAAGAAAAACCGTTAAGTCAACATATATAAATGATTGGTGAGATATATGTATATGTAAGTATACACGGTAGTAAACTAAATACTGCAAAACGGCCGTGCCACGTGAATGAATGGGAGCTGGATCTAGCGAGAGGTGAGAAATCGTGACTGATGAAAGCAAACAGAGGGAAGCAAAACAGTTCAAACCAACGTTTTCTTTAAAAAAAAATTCTAGCAATGCTAGTTCTTCGTCAGTGATTTACATATCCATATAGCGAAATTCAGCCTTTTTTGTTGTTGTTGTTGTTGTTGTTGTTGTTGTTGTTGTATGGGTGGGTGTTAAAGGACTGAAATCGATGCTTTCAATTGACCACAGTATTTAAAAATCAGTTAAACTGTAAGGTCGGAGGTTTTTATGTTTTGCATGCACAGTAAAATAAAGAAAGATAATAGTGTGGGAACATATTTTCTATAAAATTAAAGCTGTAGGAGAGAAACAAATTTGACGAATTGCCAGATTGGCAACAAAAAAAAAAAATTAAATCAGTATTCCAGACTATGCTGATTTGCATATATGCATAATGTGTTTAACATAGACATGTGACTGTGTGTGTGTGCAGTTGTGATGTAAAAGTTTTGAATTACATCGCAGATTGTGAGTGCAGGGTCTCTGCACTATTGAGAGAAGCAAGTCCAAAGTTGTAAACAATTTCCACTTGTCAGCATCATGGACTGTACGCTATTAATCAGTCCACCTGGTACTGACATTTGGCGTACTCGAGAACCGAAAAAAGTGTCTCAAAAGTAATTAAAATGGAGGGTAATTTGATGATGTCGAAAACGTAAGGGCTCGCTTTCACTCACATACAGCCCACATACAAGTAATGGTCTCTTCTAAATATTCTAGGTACTTCTGTTTTATTCTTTCATTTGTAACAAGTAGTGAGAATGCGTAACAATAAATGTATGCATAGGCATACGTATTTATAGTTTTCTACGAATCTGATATAGGAATGGCTTTGTTCCTTTACGTTAAGACTATACCACTTGGATAACCAGGAATGAGCCAAACTTGTTGATTATAGAGCTTAGTCATATATGAACATCAAATAATTATACTCTCCATCAGAACCGTACAAAGTTCACTGAGCCATCTGGCGTTTGTACTCATCCTTCCTGCAGTAGAAATCGTCTACCCGCAGTGTGTCAGTACATCTACAAAATGTGTGTGTGTGATTATCTGTATGTCGTGTGATAACCAACAATGCTCGTATAAATGCTTGGTTAGGTTAGCTCTATTAGTCCGCATTACGTCGTGATAGGCATCCTTAAATTGTTGTTAACGTATGAACTTAACCCTTTCGCGACGTTTTTACCGTTCGTGAGATGGTGACAACGCGAGACGATAAAATCCGTCCCCACTTTTGGTGAACTTATAAAAGACAAATA
>VJOZ01068457.1:0-13461 GCA_009801055.1 Stichopus horrens
TTGGGTACGTGTGTAGTACGTTGGCCGTGGCCTCTGATGCCAGACTGCAGTTTCAGTTTCTGTCCTGCTGTGAAATGCCAAGTATGCCTTGTTGCATCGTGTTAATAGCTATTTGGAGGTTTGTTTGAAGTTTGCTTTGTGGTATAGGAGGCTCTTATATACATGAAATGTCAAGTGTTAGTATTTAGAGGAGTGTGCACCTTAATATGCACCTAAGTTGCACTTGTGTAGCTAGTTTTGCCTGCTTCTTAGGTGCATGTGGCTACGTGATACTCGATAAACTGTTTTCTGTTTCGGTGTGTATGTAGAGTGTTTGTTTCAGGTTGTCACTGGTGCTTTGACAGTGTTTCTAATACTTCTCTATGTGTTCTGTGATAGCAAGTTGTACACAGACCTGCTGACAAGCGCTTCTTACTGTGTAAAAAAGGTGGAAGGTTATGAGCAGCAGCAGGGATGTGCATCGTAGCCATGAGCAAGTATGGGTACCATTTTTTCCCATCCCATCTTCATCACAATTATAAGGGAAATGGTGAATAATGGTCAGGCTATTAATTGTGAGTTTGTGATACTGAACATACCATCTTCTCTGCATGTTCACTCCTCAGTTGCAATGGAATTTTGCCCAGTGGTAGCATTGTAATGTCATCATCAAATCAGTTGAATGGTATTTCTGAATCTTAAGGGAGACAAAAATGCTCTCCTAGCAAACTGCTTTTACATCAGCTACTGTAAATGGCTCCAGGGGGGAAAAAGATGCAAACTCAGAGTCAGAATGGTGTTTTGATCAAGTCAATATCTGGAGGAACAAAAATACAAGATACAGAGAGTAACATTTCTTTCAGGTCCTCATTTTATTCCGTACCTCTGTTCCTGGTAGTTCCTCCATTCTCCCTTGTCTTATTTGTTCCTTTCGGCATATTTTCACCTCTTCACCCTTTCAATTACTGCTCTTCTATTTATGTGTTTGTACTGGTGTTGACCTTGTATAAGAAGAAGATACAACTGGGATCAGAACATCATCACCACTCCCTTGCTGAAGTGGATGGGGTGATAAAACTTGAACTGTGTGAAAGCTTTTCTTTTAAAAAAAAATAACCTGATCTGTTTTTTTTTTTACCAAGTGAGAAGGATTGTATCGTATATGCTTACAGGGGCAGACATTCAGTGACGTGAAAGTCATAGAAATAAATATTGTGTAAAATAGGTGCTCACAATAGCCTCAAGGTTTCAGCATTGTAGAAATATTTCTTTGGTAAGAACAAATAGTAGGGTAGATTGATGTTAATAAGACATCAAAAATTTGATCTAATAGTAAAATCACCCTTTCATGTAGAAATTAACAGTGTAGATGCCACATATGTATTTTAGTTACTAGTCGAGTTCAAGGACAGTGAAAAAAAAAAGGAGAAGGAAACCCAATGATCAGCACAAGTGATACAATTCAATATGCTTCAGTAGCTATCTGCTTATATGTAGAATCCTATGCACTGTTTGCTGTGTATTAAACTGTGTACACATTACCATTGCTTTGAAACGAACAGTTGATACCTTCTGTAAGACCAATGTCAGAATGTGGCTCAATATCAACAACCCCTTCCCTATAGTTTAAAGAGAGTGCAATATGCACTCCTCAAGTTATAATACACCCCACTCCCTCCCCCTCCTGCTTCCTGACCCCTCTGGCTTCCTTCGATGCTTCTGAGCTCTTCATCACCTGTCAGTTCTTTTGAAGCGATGATGCATGCCATGCCTGCTGGAGTGAATTATAAAACATTGCAAGTTGCATATTCTATTTCAAAGAACTTTTATCTCAACTCTCTGGAGCGAGGAGAGCTGCGGGGAGCGGAAGCGGCAGCGGGGGAAATACGGCGACGGCGAGTCAACTCCACCAACTTCAGCTGATGCAGCTGCAGCTCGAGAGGCAACAGCAACAAGCTCACCAGGCCCAGAATAGTCAGGTAAGTTAAACATGAGCTTGTTTTGAATTTATTCTAACCTATTTGTGCCTAAGGGACAATATAACGGTGTTGACATTGCAGTTTGCAAATCATGGAAGCCCAGTGGCGATTCAGTGTCATGTAAGTTTTGCAGTAAATGCCAATTGATATTTTTTCTGGTACTTTGGTCTTTGGGTGAAGAAATGTAAGAAATATAAACAAAAACAATAAACTGTTATAAATGTTATAAATAATACCAAGTGGCATTAAAATGTCACTTATTGCAATGTGCATGAACCATGTATCACATGTTCAAACATTGTTTCTAGCAAAACTGCTAATCAATTTGTTCACACTATTTCATGTTGTGATACCAGAGGGTAACATTTCACATGTTTCATCTACCCCTGTCATCTGTTGGTGGAGGAATCACAGCAGCTACTATCTGTGGACATTACTTGCTGATGCTGGGTGCCAGTCTTGTTAATTTTTCTTGTATTTTAGTATTTTCTTTTTTATTTACTTGTGTTTTGTCAGTTTGTCAGATCTTATTTTTTGAAAGACTAGATAGGCCAGATGAGACACCTTCGATCACTCATATTGGGGCTACCCTTCTGTGTGAAACACTGCACCAGAGGGGTTTTATATAGTTGGTAGATGATTGAGATAAGGTATGATGCATATATTGGTGCAAAGGGGTTGTATGTGGTTGGTGGATGAGGAGAAGAATTAAGAAGGAGGGTGGGTGCAAGGAAGCACAGTAGGCCATCAACTAATTCATGACATCAGTTTGCACTCATGTTCCCTTTTCTGTTTTCACAGGGTAGTACGAGAAATCTCGTGGAGAGGTTAGCAGTACCTGCCCCAAGGAGGCAAGGCAACCTAACAGGAAATGTGAACCAAGGTCAAGGGTCATCTCTATCATGTAGTGCTGTTGTAGAATCATCCCTTTCAGCAGCATCGTCAAATCAAAGAGAATCACAGTTCTTACTAGCTAGGTGAGTCGCCGTCACTGGTGAAGGGGAAGAGTGGGGATCGCAATCAGCGATAGAAGTGCACCGTGGGGGTGAACTGGTGACACGTGGATGAACTTGGGATGTAAGAAACCGCAATCAGATAACCTAGTTCCACTTTGCGGAGGATTTATGCCGTTTGTAGGGCTAACGTCGGGAGAAGTGAGCCACATTTAGTAAAATTTTCAAAGTGTCAATTACATTAGAAGTGGTTGAAACAACAAGATCGTACCAAGCAAACTGGGAGCATCTTGTGTGATAATTTTGGATTCCTTGCAGTAGCAAACGAACGTCTGCAGCCACTGTGGCATATGTGTGTGTGTGTGACAGATAAGAACGGGGGGTATGTTACATGATAACCAAATAACGGAGTGGTGAATGTCTTTAAAAGTTTGTGTGTATGTCTATGATACTGAGTAGATGTGTCCTATCGTTTTTGTTGGAGGTCAAAGGTCACTTGGGATCACCAGAGGCAAAAAAAGTGAATTTTTTTGAGTTGCTGTAACTTTGGTCAAATGGTGCCCATTGGTGTCCATTCTTCAAGTGATGACATAATTTTAGGATGAGGTCTATTGGTAGATGGAGAAAATACATGGACAGTAATGTCATTCGCATAAAGGGTCCAAAAGGTTGGAAAGTGATCTTTTATTGCTATCTCTCCAACAAAACATTTCAAGGGGATAGTGTAATGGAAAATATTGCTCATCTGTGTGAAATGTATATGATGACCTTACTTGACCCCACTTGACCTCATTTGACTTTTGTAACCCTTTTGTGATGTGTGGATACGTCTTGTTCAGTCAAACGTTCAGTCAAACTGAAAATCCAATTATACTTCCCTCCAATCGTGATCCTAAGTCAAGTTATTGACATTTAAGTGAAAGCACATGAAAGCACAGTAAGTGTAGCAGCATGTAGTAAGTGTAGCAGCAAGTGTGCTGAATACAGACTCAGTGTGTATATGCATAGGTATGCTACTTGTTGTGTCGTTGTTCCTGTGTAGAGGGTACACACACACAAAACTTACTGTACTGTAATTTTTGTGAATTGGAATTCCCATCCACATCATCTGGGCATGGTTGATATCGATTGATCATTGCCCCTGCCCCCACCCCCCTAAAAAAACTCTTGGGTATCAGCAAACTTTGATGAATGATAGGAAGGCTGCTAAATGACCTTGATTTTTTACCACTGCCCTGCAATTTCTGACCTCCTTATCTGAGGCTGGGTTTTAAGTTGGAGGCATCTTCACTCAAGGAACTTTTGTTTTAGATTTGTGTTTACTTGGTAGTCATGAATGTTTGAAGTGAGCTTACTAAATTGTCCCTAGTATTGCCCATAGCCTAATCAGTCATCTGCCTCTAGAGGTCAGTCATGAACTGTATGTGCAAGATAAGACTGCTGTGCAGAAAAGAGTTCATCTGAAGGTATAGATGTGTAGGAGTCTGTGGTTTCAACTTTCAAGACAGTTGAATGTACTGGTTGGAGAGTTATGCCTTTTTAAATGTTGTACATTTTACAACATGAATTTGTACCAACGTGGATAAAAAAATGACCAATACTAATCCAACAGGTACTTTCTACTTCCACAGTAGAAAATGATGCATGTATAGAACCTGTTCTTGTATGTATTTCTGTTTTGTATGGCCATTTCATAAATTTTCGAAATTTGACAACTCAACAAAAGAGAGTATGACATAACAAAGTTGATTTCTATTGTTATGACTTTGCATCAAGATTTTCATCTTGGCAGTGTTCATGCCAAGCCAAGGCACGGAATTGTGTGAATCCTGCATTTTTCTCCTGAATCCCGCACAAAGATAGATTATATGCTGGAAAATCCCGCACACTTTTCCACAGCTGAGGTTGTAGCTACGATTACGAAGACACCCAATTAATTGCAGTAGAATCTTCACCAAGTGACAACTCCCACCTTGATTTTGAAATCCTTCCCAAAATTTTTTTCAGAGATGGATTTCTCTCCCAGGTTCAGTTCTTTGCATCTTGTAATTTGTTTTGTAGAGCCCTCTGTGAACAGACCAATTACTTAAATTATGACTTTATCCTACTACATTTCCACCCTCCCAGGATACACGAGCCATCGTTTTCAGAGAGCGAACTACAGTCTGCAGAAGTTGAAAATGCCAATCGCAGCTTCTTTGCGCAAGATTTGATATTATCAACGCTGAACGAGTCAGACTCCGAGTCCGATACACCTTCTATAGAGGGCGGTACTGTCATGGGCGAAGAAACGGAAGAGAGGCCGGCAGCGGGGATGACGGACACTGTTTTGAAATTAGAATCTTTAAATTTGAGAGACAGAGAGGACTTTGCATAGCACAGGTTGAAGGAAGAGAGAAAGAGCATTGCGTGTGATTTAACCTTTGACCTTATGATGGTGTGTCATCTGTACGTGTCTGTCATCTGTCTGTCAGTCTATTTGGCAATTGTGTGCATCCCAGCAGCCTCCTTCTTGTTGTGACATTTTCTATGACTGTACATAGTGAAGTTGTAACCCTTGGGGAGAACAAATTTCAAATAAGGTTATCAGTAAAGAGTTGTTTAATGTATTTGCAGGGCCTCCTTCGTTTTGCAATATTCCGTTGCCTTTTTTGTTTTTTTTTTGTTTTTTTTCCAAAGTGCAATCCAGAAGGAGTTGTCTTGTGCATTTGACAGATAATGGTCAAGGGAGAGATGAAATGGTCTGTGTGATCAGCCACAGAGAGGCATGAAGTCTAATACCTGATGAAAAAAATGTCCTTTTATGCTTTACCTGGCAGTATATCATTGAAGGAAAAGGCTCTGAAAAAGACCAAAAAAAGAACAGCATACATTGTAGGCTTGGTTAAATTTTATTGAGAGTAAGTGCTTGTTGCACATGAGTAGAGCACATCAAACTTGTTCCTGTTGGTATAGTGTGGGTACACAAGAGCAGCAAACTCGGTTCTGTTGTTTATTGTGTGATTGCACAAGGTCGTGAGGGAAATGCTAGCAGTAAACAGGTGAACGAATCATTGAGAATTTTGTGACCTAGTACCTCCATAGAGTGGACATCACTCTTTATCCTCATTTTGTCAATTGACGATGCCAGTGTTTAGTTTAACAGTTGCCATGGATACTGGTTTTGTTTTAGTACGTGGGCCACAGGAGATATACGTGTGAAAGAAGATGTTGAGAAAAAAAAACCTGTCCTGTAACCCCTTTTTCGCTTTGGTGAATAGAAGCTTCTTAAGGCACTGCTGTCTGCTGGCATTAGGAGTTAAACGAAGATTTCATCCTAAGTATACTATGCAGGATGTGATTATGAGGACAAATTCCAGAGGATTACTTTCACTGATAAGTTTGCCTTCAACGCTTAGCCTGGGAGCCTAAAAGTTAACAGTCCCTAAGCAGATGTATGTAGCTGGTCAGGTACTGGAGTGTGTGTGATACCAGGTATGCCATGTTGTCGTCGTATGTAAAGGACAAGTGCCACCGAATGTAGCCATCAGAATATGCGCCATGTAATGGGTTTCAAGCAAAGATAGGTGACTGACCGATTCCACCAACTGATCTTCAGTTCATCCAGAAACTTGTGATAATGAAGTTGAATACTCTAGTATAAGTGACCCCTTAAGTTACTGCTCTGTGTGTTGTACACATCAAACCTACCAACAGACATCAAAACATTTTAGGCATGGACCTTCTTCAACAATCATATTGAAAGAGGCATTGTTGATCGTAAATATGGACGATGCAAATCCGTCAGAGGCGTAATACTTGACATCCTTGCATTATATTAGGATATCAGTGCAGTACTACTGGTGGTGGGTTGATCATCGCAACAGTATTTCACAAGAAGGACGAGTTTCAGTGGTTCAGCAGGATGTTTGGTACCAGACAAGTGCAAAACATGACAGTGAACAGTCAGTGGATCTTGCAAGATGTGGTTGGTGTGAGTGAGGACATTTTTTAAAAGGATTTTAGACAGTACTTATGCACGAGGCTTCTGGAAGAGTGACAAAGGCACCCACCGGAGCAGAATATTGAATCACACGTCAACCTCTGCTGGTCAATTCCAAGTATAGGAAGGAGGATACCTTTGCTTGTCATCGTAAGGAATTCCAGTGGAGTAAGAGGATCTTAATATGTGTACCTCCCTCTGCATTGTTATCCAGCTCTCTCCTGTCAAGTTTACCACCTTGTTCTAGCGGAAGTGCTCTCGTTGGAGGAGGAACTAATGAGGATGGGTTAAAGAGGTTGAGGATATGCAACTGGTATGCTGCAGGTGGCCCTTCTCAACCTGGCACATTATTCTTAATGCATACCTCATGTTGCTTTCTGGAACACACTTGGGAAAACAGCCAGAGTTTTTTTATTTTTTGCTATATCCTTTGTTGCAGTATCCATTTCTTATGTAGTGTTGTGAGTGGGGAGAAGAAATTGAATTCATGTAAAGCAAAGTGAATAGGAGAAGTGCAGCGGTGACGATAGCCCACTGTTCATGAATTTGAGAGACTGTTTTATTCTCATGTATCTTCCATCCTTTTGACCATGATGGCATGTCATTTAACTAACCCTCAGGGTGGAGGTCACAATTGTATTCAGATGTAAAACAAGTCAACAGCGTTTATGGTCAAGAGATTACATAAACTTTGAACAGGGAGGCCACACGAATGTTATCGTGGACGATGTCAAAAAGATGAGACGCCGCTTTAAAATGGGCGCATTCGCAAATTCACAAATGGTTAATCATCTGAACGAGTCATCATATCTTAAGTTAAACCAGTGTTCCAAAAGTAGCAGAGGGAAGGTTTATTTTCATTTTTTTTCTGTGGTATCACAGACAAATTTAGTTAACATGCACAGCATTTTATGGGGGGGGGAAGGTCATGTTCATAGCATTTTGAGAAAATGAGCAACCACTGAAGGGGGAAGATAGGGGGAGAGAAAGGGAAATGTGCACCAAGTATTTTTATGGAATTTATTGTAGGAAACATTTTCCCAATGTGTGATTGCACAACACTAAATCCAGCAAATTCTTCGTCCTGCTTCAGTTCTTCTGTATCACCGATACTTGGCTTTGGTGGACGGAGAATGCTGAATGCTATGCTGGAAACCGTAAGAAAATGTCCATATTGTAAAGACAGACAGATAAGCAGTGTTGTTTTCCATATTTTCAGCTTTATATGCAACTCTGTACTTTGTTTCACCGCCTCTGACATTCTTATTCCTCCCCGGGTGTCATTGTCATATTGTTGCATCCACTCTACACTGCATGGTGTTCCTCTCACCATACAACTATGCATGCCAACCAAAAAAAAAGGAAAGAAAAAAAAATTTCTAGCCGTAAATGACCACGTACCCTTTCTGCAGACGACAACAAATTTAAGAATATACAAAGCCCAACAAAAAGCTTAGTGTTTTTGCACAAATGCTTAATCGAAAGGTCATTATTGGTTCAAAGTTGCTCGGGAGGAAGTTGTGTGTACTTTCCCAGTGAGGTCTTTCCCTCTGAATTCCTTTTGCTACATTGAATATCATTGTGAAGAGGTCCATCAAATAAATCCTCTTTTTGTTACAGCTGAAAGAGATATCCGACCTCTCTACTTATAGGAAAGTCAGCATTATTTTGGGAGCATCACTTGTCTTCATGAAGCGAGTTTCAAGATTGCAAACGGATTCCAGTCTTGTTCCTCCGTAGGGTTGTGTCGATCTCAAGAATTAAAAGTCGATGGGTGTTATGTTTACAGCAGAGTTCGCACAGTCATGGAAAAGTCATGAAAATTTGGAAAATTATTCCAAAGCCTGGAAAAGTTTCGAAATTCAGGGAAATCGCGTGAAGTCCTGGAAAAGTCATAGAAATTTTTCACAAAGTGACATTATTCCTTTCTCACTATTTATTTATATCAAATTGCATTCTCACACATGATATCAAATTTTATTTTTTCTCACCTCATATTGCTTTTGCTTTTGCTGTTATAGTTGAAAACTTCATGTAAAGATATTGGGAGGGTAGGGTCATGGAAATTCTTTTATTTAATCCCAGGAAGGTATTGGAAAAGTCATGGACATTGACTTCCTAGAAAGTGCAGGAACCCTGTCACAAGAGACATACAACATGCTGACACTCTCTATATATATATATCCAAGTACTGCAAGGTTAATAAGTCAAGGATGCATCCAATGTACCGTTTAGTCAAAGGAACATCATATGCATTTTGCTTTTCAACTTCCTGTCTTGTTCACAGGACATTCTGGTGAAACATTTTCATATTCGGCCAGGAGAGTTTGGGATGTTCAAAAACCGTCAAACAGAGAATGTGTGAGACAACATCTCTTCCTTGTTTTTCCCACCTATGGTGTCATGTTCGCCTCGACCGATTTGTGGACACCTTAAAGTTGTTACTCTCCGCATTAACATAAACTGATCGAACTTGGAAGTTAAACCAGTTGCTTCATTGGGGTAGAAATTTTCTTGTGAAGAACATTAGACATGTAGGGCAGACTGTATTTCTATGCACATTTGACAGAAGGCATCACTTCGGCCTTAGGTCCTTCTTGCAATAGCAGTCACTTTTACAGGTGTCACATTGCAGGACGTATCACTTTTGAAGATGGGTTGGAGATGTGGAGGAACACTGGTCAAAATAAATGTTCTTTATCCTCGACTCTCTGAAGCATGCCGAGTAGTACGTGGAGACTACACTGGTGGATATTTCTAACCGCCTGGTACTTTCAGATGACTGCATATGTAAAGGCAGTTTTGGAATTGACACAATTTTGTTATTATTTGTAACAGTTAAGAGCAGAAAGAACACATTAATAGTTTGAAAATGCTTTTCCTTTTCCATGGTCTGATATGTTCCATTCTTTGGCTCCGTGTTTCATAATGCATACCATGTCGAGGAGACATTTTCTTTTTTTTTTTTGAGATCATGTAAACAATTTAGTTCAGTTGTGAGATGGCATGGTGGAAGTTAACCTGTACTACTCACTCCCCACTGAAAGTTCTTTGCATGAATAATGTCTCAAGTAGGCAAGCGTGTGAATTAAACAGCTTTCCAGTTTTTGTCATGGGTCGATACAATGTACGTCATCAAATTGGCAACTTTTTCAACACTGAAAGACGTTTTTTTGTAAAAGCCAGTACATCAGATGTTCAATCCACACACATTCAATGCTGCGTGGATCTTTTCGTAGTCCCGATGGATGCCTCGTTGTAAGTCCTGCTTTATGAAAATTCTTAACATGCCAGAGCATCTTCTTTTGGCAAATATATTCAAGATCTGAGCCTCGCCTCAAAGGTTGAAATACAACAATAAAAACCGACATCATCATGTAAGAACTTGCTTGTCATTAGACGTTATGTTTTACCTTTAAACCTTGTGCTTGTTCTTGTTTACCAGAGGTATGTATGCTATGCAGTCTGATCTTGTTATTTATGTTGAATAGCCTTCCATATTTTACTTGAAAATATACTCATCACAGAGAGATTGCATACACATGATTATGTTCATGTAGTTCATACCGAAAGGAACCATTTGGGTGCAATGCGTCTTCAACATGATGGCTTCTGCTGAATTGATGTTCGGTGGTTTCATGCCAAATTCATCTCTCCACAGAGTGCACAGCATGCATTGATACAACTTGGCAAGAACCATCATAGCTTCAGTACAATTTAAATATCACAGATTTGCATGATGATATGTTTGAGGTGTTCTTTGCAATCCTCAGAGATATCCTTTACTTTCCCGGTCATTTCTCAGTTACAAGCTGCACTGCACAGCTTGTTCAAAAGGCACCTTTCTCGATGTGCAGGCGTTTAACGATCGTTAATTGTACTCTTTCAACAATGAAATTGTAACTGTCGGCTTTGTGCAGGAAGGGAAGTGGGGGGCAGGGTTGGATGTGTGACATGTTGAGTGGAAATGGAATGAGTTAGTGATTTGAAAAAGGTACCGTTCCTTTTTTCTTTTTTTAAAAAAAAAGTTAAAATTATAAGTTTGGGACTAATTTCTTTCCTTACAGCTTGTTGTTGCTACAAGAAAAATAATTATCAAAATCAACATTGATATGTCTTTTTGTCAAATAAGAGAATATTGAATAAACATTAAGCAAAAAGACTCGTAAAACTTGCATTGCATCCACTCTTTAGATGAAGTGTACCGATCATCGTCGTCGTAGTCTAGTCATAGTATGGCCTTGAACACAGACTTGTAACACTGTAGGTATAGAGGCCTAATTTTAAGGCTTTACATACTGAGATACAGCCCCTACTACAGCAAACAGTTTAGTGGATGTGTAAATCTTCCATAATTCATTTGGGAGCTTGAGCTTTTTTTTTTTTCAGATAGATAAAATTTCAAATTTTCGACTTCAAGATTGTGTCATACTAGAAGTATCCCTCATTTACAGATGGACCATAACTTTCATTGACTTTAGAAAAATAAAATTAGATAAAAATATGCTGACAACAAAACTTAAAAAAAAAAAAACAATTGTGGAGGAAACTTAAATCTATAAACTGTGACAGGTTAAACATTCTTGGCAGTGTCAACGCCACATTTAAGTAGTACAATTTAAAACCATTGTACCCAAAGTGGCATTAATTGACTGCGTTTCGAGATGGGACGAGGTAACAAAGAGTGAGAAGAAACCGGTTAGTTCAATTTGAAGATTTTTTAATTGCACTGCTTTTATGATATTTTACTGAAGGATAAGACATTGCTTCTTTAAATTGGAATTCATGAGGAAGTTAAAAACTTGAACCGTAAATGCATAGGCATTGCGTTTTATTATGGCTTACTGTCCAATGAAAGATACAGAGTGGAATAATTAAAACAAAATACCATCCTGGCAGATCGTTAAGTTTGTGAGATTAATAAAAAACAAACTGGATAAGTATCTCTAAATCCTGCTATGTCTGACATAAAGAAAAATTTGTGATATGAAGGTAGCAGAATGACATGTGCCCGAAAGCAGTAAAAAGTAGAGACATGACTATTAATTTGCCTGATAGTTATTCCAATCATTATCTAATTGGAGATTATTATAGCTCTGAATAAAATTTTACTTTGATTACAAGCTGTACACAGATAATTTCCCAAATTTGACCAAATGTCTGAGAACCCCAACAAAGGACTGTTTTGAGCAATTTAAGTTACATAGACCGCACTTGGAGATGTTCTTTCTTAGTTTTTCAGAATTTTCTAACAGCCCCACCCCTCACCGGTGGAAGCATTCCAATATGAAAATAAAGTGACAGCAAAGAAGATCGACCCTGTATTCAGTCATATCAAAGTTAATGCACCAAAACTAAGGTGGAGCAACAGAAATGAAAAAAAAATACAAGCAAATAGAAAATGTCTGCTTAGTTCATTCCAATTTTTTTGAAAGTTTAAATCATTTTCAAAAATATACAAATTATATAGAAAACTCAGTCCCTTTCTTTGGAAGAGGGTATGCAGTACAACATTTGACAGCACCTGTCGAACAGATTGAAATCTCATCAGGTTCTCATGTAACCCTTTTAAAATATTTTCATATTACAAGTGACCTTCCACAACAGAAGTCTTTGAAGACAACTGAAAGCCTATCTTGGTCGTATCTGGCCAGAAGACTGATTTGCATATAATGTTATTTTTTTCAGTAACAGTTTACTGGGGTTCTATACCCACAATTCATCATTCAAAATGAAGATAGGAACAAACATATTCATTCAGATATATGGCATTGCCGAATCCATGCAGAATGCGAGCTTTTTAGACAAATAATATAAAATTATCAGGTTTGTGTTTGATGATCCATATCAGTTTTGATAATAAAGTTTGATATGGCACTGTAAAATCTTGTTTAGTGCTGGCACATTTGTAGTTGCGCCACATTTTATTGAGTATCCAACACTCATCTCGGATATCAATGTATTTTCCCATCGATACATTTTTTCATGATGAAAAAATTATTACAGCCTGACAGGGTGGATTTAATATTTGCAAAATCTCTCTACAGCAGACCCGGCATGCCTGTGATAATCTAATATTCAAATACATTGAAATCCTACATAACAATGCATAATGATACAGAAATGGTTCATATTTGCAGAGCATAATTCCAGTTAGAGTGCATAGGCTACCGTACGTATCAACTGACACACCTATTCAAGCTATACATATGTATAGGCATACATAAACATGTAGGGTGACATATGTCGGCTGTCATACATTACAGGTATCCCACCTAAGGAATTTATGATGCTTGTTGACCTTCTGATGTTACCTTTCTCTGAAAATTGCCCCTTTTACAATTCACGGTTAATGCTTGTCTCAAGTACAAGAGTATTAATACTGGTTGGCTGCTCCCTTCCTGTCAATATATGTGTCTAGTCCTCACAGAATTTCCATGATGTGCTGAAATAAATGTCTTCAGAAGACCCTTTTTTGCATGATAGAACATGACCAGATATCCAGACATACCATCATGGTTAGGGTATGATCCTTCAATGAAACCTCATCATGTATGACATCATGTGA
>VJOZ01068486.1:431-12664 GCA_009801055.1 Stichopus horrens
AACAAATTAGTGTTGAGTAACAAACAACTGAATTTCTATTTGTGAGGAGCTGATTTCTTGAAAAGATGGCTACTGTCCTTCCTTATTTTGAATAAACTATCCTTCTACCTCCACAAACATCGGTTTCAAGAATATGGATGTTTTCTCTAAAACAAACACCCTATTTCCCTTTAACATAGAATGTAATTAGCACACTATAGTATATGCAATATGTGAGGCTTCACAGTATAAGTTACTAACCTTCTGTGGTGGTTCTGTGAATTGAAAGCCCATCAGTAGACAATGAAAGCACAGTCGTTACGGAAACCGTAGAGTTAGGAATGTCCGTACTTTGAAAGCAGGCCATCCTCACTAACACCAGCAAGAGCAAAACTATGTACCCTGCTGGGTTTTGTTGAGATTGCACATGAGCCATATTACTTAATCAGCTACCGATGTTGAGGCTCCTGGGGGAGAGAATGCCAATCTGCCTTTTGAAAAACACTTGATGCAGAGGCGAACTGTGATGAGCAGTGTTCAAGTATATAAGAAGAAATTTTGCTACAAATTTTCTCTTTCTATTTCCACTATCAACCACCGTCCTTTTAGAAAATTTCAAAATTCTGTTCTCAGTCAATCTGTCGAGAACAATGCCATGTGCAAGTGCAACACAGTAACTATGGAAATAAACTTTTCAATCACTGCAAGCTTTTCATGACCAAACGGTCTTACTCTAGATAGGTGACAGTTTTGCTGCAATTTTAAAAATGAAGAACACTTCAAGGGATCTTCTGTGCTCTGCAGGACTTGACAAGAAGTTGAAGCTTCACTCTGTATTGTTATTTGAAAAGCCGTTACTCAAAAAAATATCACCAGTGCACATTCTCTCGTCGACCAGTAAAAAAATTCTTCATGCGTATCTCATTTAAATGCCAAGTGCCGCAATTCTTCCCCAGATTAAAATGAAAGCCAATTGATATCCTTGAGAGTTGTGAGCTCTGTGCAGAAAATCAAACATTTTCACTTCTGTAATTATGCATGTGAGGTTTGTCACGACCAAATATAGACTTTTCAACCTCTGCTGGAATAGTAACAATACTGCAAAGCTGTATCTATTACATCAGAGTCAAAGATACAGGGTTGGAAATATCCTCAATCTCAAATGTTACATCATCTCCCTCACACTGTAACGAAAGTGCATAGATATTCTACGACGAACAAACCAAAGTTCACACGCATCAATATGAATGCCCAAATAGTTAAACTTTCCTGCAATTTTTCCTGTGAAGGTATGATGATCCTTCAAAAAATTTTTTCCCTGTGGCAGCAACTTCTCTTACACCGACTGAACCAAAATGTGATCTCTCCTTGCAATCTCTTCCACAAGAAGCTGCTGCTATTGATGTAAGGCATTACTTCCACAATGGAGAGGACATTCCAAAATCGAGGAGAAACTTATTCAGAATAGAAAAAAAAAAACAAAAAAAAAAGGGAAGTGGAGATGAAGAGAATCAGCCAAAGAACCAAGGCTGATGAAAGAAGGAATAATCCTGCTTTGCTAAGCCCTCTCTAAAAGCATCGCTACGATATGCGCGATTGACTTCCAGGCAGTTTACACCAAGCACTGCCTGTCACTGTGCATACTAGAGTTCAATGCAGATCTACATTATGCTTCGATCACTGCCTCGGCAGAAATCAATAACTATTCAAAGAGCTCTACAGAAGAAAGAAGATGCCATCAGCCGAAATGGAATAACCTTGAAGGGCAGTGTCTGTACAGGGGACAGACCATACTAGGAGATTCCATTTGCAAGACAGGGAAGTACAATGTATTGCTGTAATCGGAGAGGTTTACAGAGGAGGTTTTCCTTTTCATAGTTGGATTATCTTGCTTCAATCCACATGGGCATACATTGTGAAACATACAGTAGTGTGAACTATGCATGCCGCACTTAAATATGTTGACTGAAGAGAAGATAATGGGTTATTGTTATCAAGACAAAACAGTGCTAAAAACAGGAGGAGAATAACTGACATAACTTTCTTAATCTTCAAGACCAGGGAGTGTAATCACTATAGCCCTATGATCTATAGGTCTCTCTCTTAGTCATCTCTCTCTCTGGGTTTTCAGATTTATCAAACAATGTCAAAACTTCCACCTGAAGTCTTGGTACTCACGGTAAAAGGATTGATGGGAGTGACTCTGCTCTGAATTGGTAAATAGTTGTAAGTACAAGCTAGTAATTCCTGTTGAAGACATTGATGTCATCTGAATTTCTGTGTCTACTAGAGCAAAAACGTAACTGGTTGAGTATTCACAGTTACCAAATTTTATTCAGTTGTGAAAACGGGATGACTGACATCGAAATGGGTTATTGCCATACTAACAATTAAATTGTTCTGCCAAGGTAAATAGTGAATACAATTTATTTATTTGCTATAATGATTACAATTTATTTGCTGTCCTCTTGTAACAGGAACACAATTGTATATATGGTGTTTACAGTTTACTGTCAAAATCCATCCTTTCAGCAGCCCCTACATAAATTTCAGTTTGATATTCATGCACTTTTTGAGTTGGTCCTCTCAAGTCTGGCTTTCCAACAAAATGTTATTGCTTTGTAGTGTACAAAGTTTAAGTGTTTCATGCACATGCCGCACAACTGCTTGACTTAATCACTACCGAAATTCGTGATGATACAACTCCCCATGGCAGTTCCCAAATAAGAAATTTCCTCCTGGACAATTCCCTCAGACAATCCCTAATCCAGGGAATTTCTGGATCCCTAGGGCAGTTCCACCCCTGTTTTGGGCAAATGGGAATTGGGATGATGGTTGGGAGGCGGGAAAGGGGGTGGGAGTTGGAACAGGAAATTGTCTGGGGGTTCGGAGATTGTCGGGAACTCTGAAAGCCCACCATGGGTTGGAACATGGAGGTTCTTCCATACTCAGGAGATGAGAGCTACAGCTGGTAATATTGTAAAACATGCAGAGTTCTGAACTGACCTTCAAGGAGTGAAGGGGAGGGAGTGATGGGGGGGCAATCAACAATGGAGCACTGAAGAGTTTTCAGAGGAGGATGTTAAACATCACTTCTATATGTGTTTGATAATTGAGATGGTAAATGATACAAAATGGTGCCACTTGTAGTTGTATTTCTTGCTCTATTTGGAAATAGTAATACCCTACTACAAGCTGTTTTGTACAGCAGCACGCAGATAGAGCTTCCGCAGGGAGCAAGAATTTAATGTTAATAATGTTAGGAATGTTTCTCACTGGAAGATAGGAATGTTTTTTGGGGGGTAGTTGCTATTTCACGCAGTGGCAATTTTCATCCTCTAAAAGGACCCAAGCATAACACTGACATAGTGTCCATAACACTGACATTGTGTTTTCTTATGTACCTCACCAACTGATCAATATTAAACAGTAAATGGGAATTTCAATGTGAGGAAGCCATAATGCAATATTCAATTTCTTTTTAAACTCACTTAGTATACAATACATACAGTGAAGCTGGGATACCATCATTGTAACATTAATATTGTACAAAGAGAAAGGAAGCGGTCTAGCGCTTCTTAGGTTCAGAGGTTTTTTTTGGTTTCTGTGTGAGGGGGCTATGGTGCAATATGCTAGCTCAAGCATCTCTTCACTTATCTTTGTTTCCCCTACATATACAATCCAGTGAAGATGAGATGCCTTTGTGGTAACATAAATGGCGTATGAAGAGAAAGGATGCAGTCCAAGTAAACCTGGTTGGGCTTTATTAATGCATGGCCCCACTCGCCAAAAAGAAAAGACACATCTCATAATGAGGCTAGGGGGTATGCCAGATATGAAATTTTAAGATATGTTTGGATCTACATTTTGCTGGATTTATACCGGCAAAACTCCAACCAGAATTCCAGTAAGATTTGCCACATTTCTGTAGTGAATTTGAAAAAAAAAGAGCCTTCCATGAGCTCTTATGTCTACTTCATTTGAAATATGAGCAGAATTTTGACATCTTTGTTGGTAACAAACATGAGATACCGTTTTTGTAACATTAATACTGTACGAAAGTGAGTGGTCTAAGGAAAGTAACCACTAAGGGCTTAGTGAGTACATCTAATCTCCGAAAAGGAATGACGCGCTTAACAATAACTAACAAGTAAGAATCTTTACACGAAACCAGAGTGCACAAATGCATTGTGGTATCGATGATCCAATTAACAGCACTTTTTTCTGAATCTTTCATTACAGCATTAGTATATGTGAAAGGCTACCACTGCTCTATATGAAAAGTGAGATCTGTACAGTTTCTTTTCTTGAGATCATGTCTACAAAGGTTTTCACACTTTGACCCTTGGTGACATCGACATAGGGGTCTGATACTCAATGTGGTTCACGAACATACCACATATGACATTTGTCCAAGCTTCCTTTCTTGAGATACTGTGTTTACAAAGGTTTCCCAATTTAACCCCTCTGGACCCCAAATGACCTTTGACTTCTCCAAAAAACAAAAAAGTTCTTGTGCTTAATGTGGTTCACGGATGTACTAAATATGAGACTTGTCCAAGTTTCCTTTCTTGGGATATTGTTTACAAAGTTTTAACAATTTGACCCCTGTTGATCTCAAACAACCTTTGACCTCCACCAAAATAAATAGGGATCTTGCACTCAATGTGCTACACCTTCATACTACATATGAGATTTATCCAAGCTCTTTTTCTTGAGATATTATGTTTACAATATTTTCCAAATTCGACCTGTTGACCTCAAATGAACTATGACCTCCATCAAAATCAATAGGGATCTTTTACTCAATGTGGTACACCTTTGTAGTACATACCAGTTCTGTCCAAGCTTCCCTTCTTGTGATATCGCGGTGTTTACAAGTTAGGCATCACAAACAAACACACACACATCGCCATCTGATTACAAAGGTTCCGATTTCATCAAAACTAAAAAGTTCCTGGTACATTGTTATGTATTACAGTAATACCTTGTTCATCCAAACACCGTCAGGACCAAATGTCGTTCGCACAACAGAAAAGTTTAGATAACCAGGGTTTCATGTTTATCGTTAATTTGCTGTCCTGGGTGTAGCATGGTTGGTTCAAGTAGTTGGATTGATCAAGTTTTGTACTTTGCATGCAAACACGTAAAATACAAAGTTTATGCTTATTCTCTTCAACTTCTTAGACTTGAAAAGGCATCTTATTAAATTATCTGGCTTGGGTCGCTCTGGTAGACATGCAAATTTTCTCTTTTCATTCATAAATGGTTTTTAAGAATTACAGAAAAAAAAACATTCATGTGACATTATCTCTTAAATACATTGTTGTACAGTACTTCATGCATTCTGTAGGTGGGTGCTGAGAGGAATAGTCCTTTTAGTGCTTTTTGGGGGGTTTATTTTGTACATTTTAAGAAGTTCCAATCTGCCCTTTAAAATCTATTGTTTGCCCAGGCTTTGGCTATACTTCTTTAACCTATTTCATTACTGTTACTACACATACAAGGTATACGTAATATTACTAAAAAAGAAAAATGGTAAGTTGATCAATCCATTGATCAATCAATCAAGAGGCACAGGGGGCTCTCCTTTTAGCAGTCAAATCAAAGCATAAAGCGCAACAGTTTGAGGATATCAGTAACATCAGAAGTACAACAATGCTCCTTGCTACCTCAACTGAAGCCTCAAACTAATCAGTGACAATTTTTCAAGCCCAATTTTATCAAATTGTGGTTGCAAAACCTGGAATGTGATTTGCAACTTTGTCAAATTCAACAAAATATGTCAGAACCACTACAAAAAAAAGGCCAATTTTTGCATAAATGAATATTCATACGCATTCTCATTGGTCTGTTGATTTCAAGTAAGAGTGATTGACCACCATGCTCCCTTGGAGAGTTTGAATTTGAAGGCCCACGAAAATGTTGAGCAAATGTCCGTATTCAAATATCTGGAGGATAAATCCACAGTTCTCTTTCAGGCTTTGTGACAGATGATCTTTTCCCCTGCTTTCTCTTCCTTGAAACATTGACAAAGAACAAAGGATGATTAGATGACTAGGCGACTGCCAGCATAAGCTATATTCAGGCTTTAAGTACCCTATAGTTATTTTATGTACTCACTTTTACCTGGATATGGTGTTTACATATATATTCTAAATATTATTACCACAATGAACAGGAAGTCAGGTACAAGCACTATGGGATAACAACTTCCTACGGGCTCTTGTCATAAGTCCCCTTCCGGGCCAGTTTCAGGTCCCACGACACCACCTCCCCGAGTTGATGTCAGGATGGAGGTTGGAGGATGAGTCAATACTGGTGGATCAGATTATAAACAATATAGGACACACCAGTTTCTCGTACTTTCCTTCACCATTTCCACGCTTTCACCCACCCTGGCAGAGATGGTAACATACAGTATATATTCACATTCCCTCAAGTAACAACATTGTTTTTCTCTATAGGACAACTACCAAAAACGAGGACCAAGAACAATGAGTCTGTCAACTTAAAGTGGAGCTGACCAAACTGGGGTGGGTGGGTGCAAATCTATCGATACTGCTTTGAGAGTAAAGGCAAACTGAAAACTGCACACTATTCAAATGACAAACGGAAAATTTAACATGTGCATTACACTGTCAAAACTTGTCAATGCACCCATATCATCTGAGACTTTCAAAAGCACTCCAGGTGCAAAAATCTACCACCATCTTTGTTGAAAATACCATTCAGTGATGTGAGATTGTACAGTATGTTCATTGTGANNAAGCTTGCAGTTCAGAGAAATGGTAACTTTAGGAGAGAAGCTGTAAAACAAAGGGAGTGCAGATATTAAGAAGATCTGACTTAAATTGCATTGCATGTAATGCACCAATATTGGCTGAATAGTCAGTCCTGACAATGGTGCTTTGTGGCAGAAAACTTCCCGCCCTGTCTCTGCCATTGACAACACACTGAGACACAACACCACACACCACAGGATACTAACTAAAAGCAGGAGAAATTGCATGTCACCATTTAATACTGCATCCACTCTGCCTAGAATGTGAGGCAACACCTTTAAAGTCATTATTTCCTATTTGAAGAATACAGCAAAATCTTGATGAATCCACCACTAAAAATGAATACCACACACAGCTTAAAAAGCTTCTGCTAATAGACAAATCGATATGGTAAGTAAAAGAAAATAGCGTGGTAAATGTGCATCTCATTAGCTTGGCTTCCCATTATTAAGCTTTGCAAATCTTTATGCACTATGTTACGAATAAATAACGCCATGCAAGTGCAGAAACTCAGACGGAGGATGCTGTTAATGTGTGCATTTACTAAGCATAAATTTCCAAGACAATAATCTGCCATTTGCCCAAATTTGAAAAAAAAAAAAAAAGTCATCTCTCTTCAAAAGAGAAATTTACATTTTTCGTAAGGGAAACGGTGCACAGGTTTCATCATCCTGACAATATCTACGGGAGCAATTAAACGACATACAAGTCGCATAATCTAGAAAAGTGCTGACTTTCAATCAGTAATTGAACAGTAAAAACCTTAACAACAATTCCTTGGGAATTGTGTTTATTTCTTTTGTGTTTTATTTCTTTATTGTTCTTTATATATAGGATGTCTTTTTGATGTTTGATGGAGATGCAAAAACAATNNGTTGCACAATGTCAGTGTTTCTTTTGACGGGCCTAGACACATACATCTAAGAAGGTGCTACTCTGTTGTACCTAAGCAGCTTGCCATCTGGCCAGACTCGCCAGTGAGTGGTGACACCATTATTCTACGAGAAAGCAATACGTGCTTCAAAAGTAAGACAATCAGAGAGTATACAAAAGGATGACATTAGGCACATCATGGAAAATCCCTCTCTTGACCTTACAAGTATGCACATTTGGCTTTTGTTAATTCATGATGCAGTTGCAAAACAGACATTTATAAAATGGTCAATATGTAATGATTTTTAATGGAATTGTGTTGAATTACAACATTTTTGATGATTACTTTGGTCAACACTCCTTTAAAAGTGATTTTTCATGTTACATCGTGTCCTTTCAGACTACAATATAACTACTATATAAAATCGTAAAGAACGGGCATCAGCTATGCTGTTGAGTGCTGCATGCTAATATCATTGGGATATACTTTATGTACTAGAGTTGGGTGAAATAGTATGAATACAAAACATTGAGCATTGGAGGATGTTACATACATTAGCAAGTTCAAAAATCGGATGCGACATGAAAAACTTCAATCCGCCATGAAACTTGTCAGATTCTATTCTCAAAGATCGTTGCTGGAAAAAAAGGGGGGCACAGTGAGGTGACGCACTTCCACCGGGAAAAGTCCACCCTTGGGAAGACTGTTGGAAATATGTGAAGGGGGATTGTTATTTTGAATAGTTTCTGGGTACCAAAGCTGTTATGTCTCCTTAAGATGGGTAAAATTCAGGCTAATTGAAGGATGCTTACAGTGTTTTCAACATTTCAAGGTAGTCTCTACTGAGATTTTGCTGAGGGAGCCCTAGCTGACAGTGGTAGCTTTTTCATGAGGGGAATTAGAAATCACTAAATCAGAACTCCACAAAATGGAAAGTTACTCAAATGTACCAAAGAAGATCTCTTTACATTACACTACAGTGTCTTCTAAGCCTACATGGACCTAGGGTACAGAATATGGACTACTGAAAATTTGTATTTGTTCCGAAATTTAGCATAAATCTCTGACAGGCAAAGCGTCCCTACACAGAAAGTCAAATAAACTTAGATTTAAGCATTATGCATTCTTCCAATGAAATCAGTAATACTGCTGCTGTTAGGACATCTGACATGTCTAACCATCCCTCTGAATCAAGCTACCTCAAATGGAGGTACACATGCCACTTGTGGTGTGGCGTTGTGTCTTGGAGTGGCTCGCAATTTTAAGGTACTGGGAGAATACTGAAAAGCTGAAACATAAACAACCAAAATATTTTTGTCTCAACGATAAGTCTAAAAGAATTACTTCCCCTTAACTAATTTAAGGAGCTTTGCACCATTTTGCATCTGAGTCCCTTCTTAAACACAAAAATTTTCACAAGAGGACACTCCCTCCAATTAAGCCCCTCTCCCGAATGGGCAATCAGATAAGCATTACATCAAAAACATTTAGCCATGCAGCACTTCAGCAAATTTATTTGAGAAACCTGCTCTAAATGTACATTCCAGAAATCTGGAACTGTCTTTCTCCACCAGAATGCACAAATGCATTGTGCTTTTGATGATTTCAGTAAGAGAATTTTTATGAATCTGATATACGATGACTGATGTGCATCATGTCTCAACATGCACAACTGCATAGTACAGTTACAGTGATGCGATGCCGACACATAACATATCTGATCATAGCTTCAAGCTTCCCTCCTTGAGATATCATGTGTACTACGTAGGTTGTCACAACTTAACCCTTTCAACTCCAAATGACCTTTGAAATATACCAAAACCAATAGAATTCAACCTACTCAACGTGATACACCTTTACATAGCTATGAGATATCTGTCAAAGCTTCCCTTGTTGACATATTCTGTTCACACGGTTTTTACAGTTCGGCCCCGTTGACCCCAAATGACCTTTAGCCTCCAATGTTTAATGTTGTTCACCTACATACTAAATATGAGACTTGCCCAAGCTTACCTTCTTGAGATATCATGTTCACAATGTTTTCACAAACCCCAAATGACCTAAGACTGCCACCAAAAAAAAAAGGTTCTTCTACTCAATGTGGTGCATCTACATACTACATATAAGAACTGCCAGGTGAAGCTTAACTTTTTGGGATATCGTGTTTACAATGTTTTCACAATTTGACCTCTGTCGACCCCACATGACATTTGAGGTCCACCAAAAAGAACAGGGTTCTTCTGCTCAAATTTGGTACACCTACACACTAAATGTAAGATCTGTCTGAGCTTCCGTTCTTGAGATATCGTGTTCACAAGGTAGGGAGTCATATACAAACACACACCGTCAGACACACACACACCCACGCACACACACATGTATGCATGATTTCAAAGGCTACGACTATCATTGAAAAAAAAAATCTGGTCAATCCTGGGAAAAATTCCAACATTTGACACATTTACTTGATGAGTGAAGAAAAGCTCTATTGCTGCTTGTATGCAAGTGCTTCCCACATGGTGAGTGGGTCACTACACCAAAGTAGCAGCTGTCCATACGTACAACATAGCTAGTGCGAACTGAAGCATGCATTGTTACTACTATCTTGTTTACAGTATTAAATTTATTTGGAAGGGGCTCATTGAATTGTTTCATGAAACTCACTAATTTTCCTGAACCTGTCAAGCCTCCTCCAAAAACTAATGCCAAATGGTGAAACTAAGAGAATCCAGATGAGTCCCACACAAACAAATATAAATGAATGAGTAATGAACAATTCATTTCGGTTCTTGAAAATTCGTGACCAGACAAGCTTTTCACATCAGCACTAAATCCATTTGCACACAACCAGTGCAAGTCAGGGTCATCAAAAATTTAAAAATTTTGAAAAGTTTTCATAAGTTTTGGATGCGAAAGTTGACACATTATGCGAATTGAAAGCATTGTCAGACGTTTGTAATTCTTCTGTTAACCCCCACAAACTGATCAACATCAACTCAATGAGCCCCTTCAAGCGTTGCTTTGCCTGTCATGCAGGAACACAGTTAACGTGATGTGAATCTGGTTTATTTCTGCTTGGGGTTCATTTTCAATAAATGTATGCAGTTGTTTACAACCCAAGTTTCCATTCACTTTCGTCTTTTTTTTTGCATCAAAATCTCATTTTGTCTGGATGAGCGAGGATTCACAACTTTGGACCTGTGCATTAATTGCATGACAACGCATGATCACGATCAGGGTTAATGCACAGGATGTATGAGGGCGCAGTCTGAGTTCATCCAGTGAGAGCATTGACCCCCGAAAAATTATTTACAACACAAATTCCTTTTCATTTTCCTTCTTTTTTTTTTTTCTTTCAAAATCTCATTTTATTTGTACAGTATGAACAAGAGTAACCAACTCATGCATCAATTATATGGTAATGCACAATTGGGGGATAAAGCAATGCATGAGGGTGCAACCCAAATGCAGCCAGTGATAGCATAACCAATGACACTTTTATTTAATAACAAAATTTCCTTTTATTTCCTCCCTTCTTTTTCACGTTAATGTGTGAACAGGGTTAATCAATTTTGTACCTGTGCATTAACCCTGGGATAACGCATGATCTGCGGTTAATGCAAAGGGGTGCACAAAGGCACAGCCTGAGTGCATCCTGCCATAGCAACAACCCTTGAGAGTTTATTTACACCCCAAATTTCCTTTTACTTTTTTTTTTTAAAGGAAAATCTCACTTTGTTTGTATGAACAAGGTTGATAAAGTTTTGGACCTGTGCATTAATCACAAGGAAATTCACAATCAGGCTAAAGCAAGCAATGCACAAGGGGAAAGTCTGAATGCATCCAGTTATTATCCAACCAGAGTTTAAAATTCAAATTTCATATTTTCATCTTTTTTATCAAAGGCTTATCTTGTATGCAATGAGCAAGGTTCATCAACTTTGCCCCTGTGCATTACAACCCTAGGATAAGGTTAGGGGCATCACGTGTGCATCTAGCAATAGCATTCATGCATTGCATTTGCGATCGTGCATTATCCTACCCATAATACACCATCCAGCAACAACCTTTCATTAAAGCAACAACATTTAATGTTCACAACATTTGTGTTAATATGTTTAAATAAAAGCCTTTACATTTTCCCCTTTAATAGTGAATCAAAATAGATACAGAAGAGAACCAGAACGCCAAAAAGCTTTGTGATTCCTTGCTACATAGTTGTATTATAACAAGCATGTATTATCCACATGACAAGTATGAGATCAACTACAGTTATGTTTCTTGAAACACCACATTAATAAGCCTTTGATGTTAACAACATTTGTGTTAATATATTTACATAAAAGCCTTTATATGGTCCCCTTTTATAGTGAAAACAAAGATAAGCAACACAGATACGCAAGAGAATCAAAATAGATACAGAAGAGTAAAACAATAAATAGAACAGAGAGAAAAAAGTAGCAAAACATTCAATTTGTTAATTCAGTAACAATTTCTACACATTTCTTTTGAAAGACAACACTATCCACATATTTAATATCAGCAGGGAGGGTTCCACTACTTTGGACCCATTAAAACTGGAATATGAGTTGCAC
>VJOZ01068506.1:322-15678 GCA_009801055.1 Stichopus horrens
ATGAAAGTACACACTGTACAGTGCAAATACAAATTGACTTAAAAACTTAAGGGGCACGACTGGGAGTTTGTTTGGTAAAATGGATGCTTAGGATATCACTGTGGTGCCCCAAAGGTATTATGCATTTGTGAAATTACAGTACCAGTGTGCTCTGTAATCTGTTAGTACCCTCAACATACCTGGAAAACTTGCCTTTCTCATGTAGTGCGAACAAACATAAAGAGAGAAATATCACACGAATGGAAGGATTCAGAATGAAATTTGTGACCCTTGTTACATATTCAATTGCAAACTATCAAGCCATTTTCCTGATAAAAATCTTGATAAAATGTGATTGCATTAACTCTGTGAACTTCAGAAAGAAGATCTTCTCACTTTGGAAACTTTTTAGTAGATCGACAATTTTGCACAGCGCCAATGTATTTTGCGTCCTCCAGTTGATGGAAGAGATCATGTAAGATGGAGAATGTATTTTAGGTCTTTCCATTCTTTCAACCCAAGCTAATATTCATGAATCCATTTTGGCACTTAAGCCAAAATGAAAAACACAACAACAGGGGTAAGATTGCGGGACTGTAATTCCGGAGTGAAGGCCTGCATGGAGTGATATGAAGCATACAGATGACTACAGCGTGTCGTCACCACTCAATGCAAACACTGTCAGGCCACATATGAAGATGGATGCACCAGATTAGTCATTGTTGTGCTGGCTGAAAGAGGCCGATGGCAGCTTAATTCAACACGATGAATATGTCTGGCATGTTAAATGACTGATGGGTAGATTATAGCATCTTAAATGACAGCCATCTACGAGAAAGGCTTACTTCAAAAACACTGTCCTGTCTTCCCCAGCTTTTCAAGCTCTTTTGCTTCCGGAAGCTTCCTCTTCGGTTTTGGAAGACCTACAGTGGACATTATTAATTTAGTTCTTTGTTCGTTCATAAAGAGAGACATGAAATGTCATTGCTTTTTTAATACCATCGAGTCCACAACTTGAGAAATTTGGAATCATGATACGAGAAATAACTATGAAACCAAAACCATCTGTTTCGATGGTAAAAAAAAAAAGGATCAATCAGGCTGTCACAGTATCAACATTTGCTTTCCTGCTCCGGTGAGTTCCTGACAAATGAATATGAGAAGTGTTTACACGAGCAACGAAACAATTTACTTTGGCTTCTTCATCCTCTTTCAAACAACTTCCATGATAGATGAAACAGATCATATTTTGACACTATGTTGTAAACCAGTCTACTCTACAAAGCATGTCAATTGTCAGGAAAAGAAAAAAAAAAGACATTAGAAACATAACAAACATAATGACATTTTACACTGCTCTGTGTAATATCAAATGAATGAAGACAGTGACCAATATAGCGCAGCTGACCCTCCTCCAACCAAAGACAATCCACCCTACATATTCATACACATTATTTTGACAGTATTCATCTAATGAAGATAAACACCATAACATGTGTCCAACACGAAGGAAAGATTCATACTCTCAGTTGCAGCTTAAAATCCTGAATCCTCAGAATATCCATTCATCTGTTTCAAATAGTGTCCCCACAGCTCACTAGGTACTCACAAGTGACTGACTATACCTACCACCTTGATTCACTAATGCATACATTTAGTGCTTGCTCTAAATGTCCCTAAATTCTAAGCACCCTAAAAGGTCCAGCCCCTCCTTGATTGGATGAGCAAGGTGCATTAGTGAAGCAAAGGGTACAGTTTACAGTCTATGATGTGAAACCCTATTTTGGTACTGTTTCCTTTGATTCATGCTGCTAGAAGACCAATCTCTGAATATCCACATTACAAGTAAGAGCATCTTGTATTTTGAACATCAAACACACCCATAGGCATATAGAAACTTTTATCGAGATGGAGGAGGGAGAAACTTTTGCCCCAAAATTAAAACTCTGTGGTAAAGGTACTTTTAAGTGCACCTGTAGTTCAGCTGTGAGAACTTGTGAAGTTCTTTGTATTTCAAGTTGAACTTTACTCTTAGCAGAACTTGTCTGCAGTAAAGTGTTCACAGTTTGCCCATAACCAAGCATAGGACTATGGACATACCAAATCTACCAAAGGCTTAAAGGACATCAATCCATAAAAAATTAAATTTCAATCTTTACTGCTTGGACATACTGAATATATATTTCTGAAATTCCTAAAGTAAGACAGTGAGCTTCATTTAATCTTACCTAGAATGACCAAAAAGGTATTGACAAACAATTGAACTACAATGAAATTTTAAGATGTTGGATACAGGAAAAAAAATGATCAATACCAACTAAATCATTGGGATGAAGAAACCTTGACCACCTTAAAGGAAACATAAGAGTCCAGAGTGGAACACAATGAAGAACTACAGGAACTGAGTGTCATGTACTGTCACTACACACACTGAGTATTAAATTAGTAGTAAGCGAGATTGTGTCATCACTTTCTGCATTTAATGAGGCAGTTGACTGTTTGCACTTACTGTCTGGCATTAAGAATCATTCAGAACCTCAGATAGAGACGGTGGAAGGATGGTTGGAGGGGGGAAACTTCAAGAGCAGTGACCCCATACTCTGTAGATTTAACCCTCAAAGAAAGATCAACCTCATCCAGGAAGAACATGTGATACCCCAGTGGTATGAACAGGGTTTTGAAAGCTGAAGGGGGCCATGCAGGCTCCAACAACAAAACTTTCCATCGTGTTTTAAAAAGAGTACATCACTGCCATTATGGAGAGGATCCTGATGATAAAGGCTTGAAGGTTTGGTTTCCTCAATTATTTAGTTGTAAAATGGCCTTCTAGTTCCAATTTCTGATGAAAACTTTTCAACTACCTGTTTAGACATTTCTACCCTGATCCCATCCTCATTTGCCACCTCCCCCCCTCTCTCTCACCACATGGATGCAGTTTAATGATTGATTCTATGTATGTAGGTACAATTAACTGCACCACCTGTCTTGTACTACTACTCATTGCAATATGATGCCTCGATAATAATCATCTCCCTGATGTCTTTGGCCTTTCCTTCTTCTTCTGCATCCCATTTGTGCACATCAGTGGGAACACCAGTGTATTTCATGACTCAGTGACTTCAACTGAGGCAGTCACTTTATGACACCATCTCGATATTTCATCTTTCTACCTTTCTTTGGTGTCACATATACTTCAGTGAATTTTCCCTACCAACTTATGTTTACTTTTTAGCTTTGGCATTTATCCATTTGGAAAACTTGTTCAACCTTGACCAAGGACATGAAATTTTAATATTAGCTGGCATTATAGATAAAATCTGCCATTGTACAGTGCTTGCTTTGCAAGTAGCCTTAGAGACAACATGTTCCGTGGTAATTATGTCACAAGGGTGAGGATTTCATGTATATTTCAAAACCTACATACCTCAGAGAAATAAAATAAGGAAGCAACGATGAGCTTAAACATTGCTTTAGGACGATCAAGCAGAAAGAACTTTCAATGCCTCATGAAATTTCAAAACTATTTCTAGAGCATCAATGACATGGAAACTGGTAATTATCTCAAGAGACCTTCACAAAACAGTCACATTAATACGCAGGACCATCGTAGAGATATTTCACATGTAAATCATATTGAAGAACCAAGGGCAAAAAAGAAAAGAATAAAAAAATTACAGAAAGTGACAAAATTTGACTAGTCACATAGCAGAAATTATGAGCAGTAAATTTATAAACACCCTGGAAAAGAGAATTCACACAAAACAGTAATGATAATGACTTTATACTAACTTTGCAAAAACTGACAGACCATTAAAAAACAGCAAAGAAAGTTTTGTCACAGCACCAGACAATGCAGGGGTTGAACAACGATGGACGACTTATTGAAATTATCAAGGTCTCATGCCTTTTCATATATGCAGGGAGACAAGAACCTGAATTAACTACAAAGTAGCAATTGATAAACATTCTAAAGGAAACATTTCATTGATAGAGAGTTGATTATCATCTTTTGTTCAAAATCTTAGAACAGAACAAGATACAGAGATCTATCACTTGGCATTAATATTTTGAGCGGATTAATATGATTATTAGTGTGTTGATATTAAGCGAGACCCCTCGGGGACGTGAAGGCTACATGGACAATACAACCAAGTAAAAGGGAACAACAAGAAGTCTACACAATGCTTAAACAGAGCTTCAATGAAAAACTTC
The DNA here is from genome assembly GCA_009801055.1 of Stichopus horrens. Taxonomy (NCBI): domain Eukaryota; kingdom Metazoa; phylum Echinodermata; class Holothuroidea; order Aspidochirotida; family Stichopodidae; genus Stichopus; species Stichopus horrens. Next base: position 4,514 of record VJOZ01068506.1, read on the forward strand.
CTTGAACTAAATTTTCACATCTGACTGTTCTGTTCCTACCAAACTTAGAATTCAGCATTATTTGGCCCTAACATGTCTGCCATGTCAAGTACCTTGTAAGCATACTCAAGTTATTCATTACTAATGGATCATTGTAAACTTGGGCTAGAGGTAAAAGGAATACTCACAAAACAGCACTAGTCATGAAATATTGATATGAAGAAATGGTATATTTCAAAGTTTTGTTTCAACTGTTATACAAAAGGCAAATTTCTAAAGGCAGGAAATACTTGTACACTACGTAACACAATGCAAGAGCATTAAACAGAAAAATTAAAGACCGACCACAGAATGACTGGCACGTACCTGGATTTTCTTACATGAAACTAATGTTTTAGTTTCCACAGGTGAGGCTGACTGTAAAGAATGTTGCTGTGGTAACAGCAATTAATTCTTTTGATGAGACTCAGTGTCATAAAATGACAGGGTTGTAAAAATTGTCTGTGTCTTTATAATTATTCATGTCATAAATTATTATAATTATTGTCATAAAATTTATTAAAATTAGTATAGTATTTAATAATGCAATAAATTTAAACACCTGTGCCAAAAAAAATGTACAACAGAAGCACAAAATGGTGGGTGAGTGAGGTTGCATGATCTGCTCTGATTAAACAATGTACTAATATTGGATGGTTTCACCTAGTGATAATCAGTTGTGTTTGTTTTCAACCAGATTTGCATATTATTTAGCAAGGTACAAAAGAAAATGAAATCTAAAATGATGCACACTGAACTCTGAAAGAATGAACTGGATGACACAGTTTCATTTTTACCTGCGGCAATATCCATCCGTGACATAATTAAATAGAAAACACCAGACATGAACAAATTTGGATGAGCAAGGCTAGTAAACAAATACACAGAGACACAGGGTGGAAAACCTAACAATGTGAGCAATGGACTGTCAAGTGTTCTTGATCAGCTTAGGTTTTTTCCAAACACAAGACTAAATCAAACCTGTTGGGAGTGAGAGGGAATAGGGGGCCAAAGTCCAGAACAAAATATTTTTGCTCCTACAACTTTTTTTATGCAAAAAATCAACAATATGTCATACACCCTGGTGGTGGGTCTGACCCTCCATTTCTATTTTGGGCCTCTAGAAATCTGACCTGGCCCACAGGCTGAACTTAATTCCTTTGATCCATTCTTAGGGTGAAAACTTGTGAAAAATGCGAGGCGACATTAAACACCCTTTTTCAGTTATATAAATTTCCTTTAAACTATGTTATGTGTTTTTTTTCCCTGTAAACCGTCCATCATTAACAATTTTGTAGCAATTTTGAAAACTTTGTGAAGGTTGAAAGCATGCAGATGAAGCAGTTTCAATCAAAGTGAATATGTTACAAGTGTGAGCTCTCTGTCAACCTCTCTAAACTCTGTATCACCAGTTAGAGGGCAAGAGTGCAAAACAGTTCAGAGAGAAGTGTGAATGGTGCAAACTAAACTTTAAAAACAATACAAAATGGTGAAAATTCTAGATAAATTGATTGGAAATGTCTTTGTGCAACATTATGTGTCTTTGTTTCCAACTTTTACATTTTGATCTAATGGAATGTAAAAATATATCAGTTTGTTTGATACACTGGAAATGGTATGTACTATAGCTTATGCTCTTTTTATAGTGAGTAGACTATTACAGAAGCTACTGTAGAGAAACAATGTGCAGTAACGTGTGCATGTATGTGTTATTATTCATTCTACAGGGCAAAAAAAGTTTGGAAAGGGAATGAAATGGTGATTGAGTGAGGTTGATGAACCAAACAATTGAAATATGGATGGGGTAGCAAGTTTTGGTAGATGTCTAAGACACTTCAGTAGAGCATAGCAGCCTCCTCTAACTGCTCTCCCTAATTGCTGCTAAGAGCACATATTGAACTTTGCAATTATTTGACCAATTTCTTGCTACAGCAGTATCATAAGGTGTACTGTGTCAATCATCTTATACTCATCAAATATAATCTGAGATACGAGGAAACATATTTAGTTGGATCACATGACCAGTTGGACTACATGACCAATTTGCATAAGTTGCAAAATTGCCAAACGAACTATAATTATCACGCTGCCTACAAGACATCACAGCTGAAAATTCCACTTTATTCTTTCTCTCCTTTCTGGGGGGCTATTTTGCCCAATGACTAACTTTTATAACATCACTTGATTGCAATATTTCTTGCATCACAGAAAATGATACGTATAAAGTTGCTTATATTACAGTCATTGGGATAGCTAAAACCATCTGAAAATGGAGACAAAGGGTCATTAAACACAACAACTGTTGAAGTAGCAGCAGCATCTGTCATTGTATTCCATTAAAGCCAACTGCATTTCCTTCATGATGATATATTTTCTGATGGAACATTCCTATGGCAACCACACTATTTGATAATAAACATGAAAACCCAGTGAAAGATTATGTTTTTGGAACAAAACAGAAAAAACATAGGAACAGTTTTATTACGACAGTTTTCTGGATGAGCTGAAGGGGTGCCCCCAACAAAAGCAAACAGCACTCATAATTACAAACGCAGCTATACCTGAAATTCTTAGTTCTCTGGGAAATTTACTCGCTCAGACACACTGTGTGTAGAGAATGTTTGGGATGCCTTGCAGATTTTCAGATATTGAAGCTCTTCATGCTTGTTTAAGGGGCAATCATGGTAGTGTATTATCTATTCATTTTGTTGAAAAGTTCAAATAGTTACTGGACATATATCTCTCTAGAAGATGAGATATGACTCATACACCATCAAATAGTAATACAAGAAGGGGAATTAGACTTAAATGTCCACTGGACCTCAGCACTGCAGAAAGTCATTTATGATGGAAATGAATTTGTGGCAAAAGCTACCTTTGTGACGGTGAGGATTAAAAGTAAGTTCGTGTTGAAACTGGATGAGGATGAAAAGAAAAGGAACGGCTCTTACTTCCGCATTTAATGTTTCTTGCCTTCCGATTATACGGAGATGTCTCATGCTGGCTCTACGTTCTTTGGGCCTGCTCGATGGGCTCCCTTTACTACCGTGAGTTTCGCTCTACAAATTTGTCATTTAAAGATTGATAGAACTGGGTACATTTCAAGAATTATAATGCAAACTGTAAGAAGACTTCAATATTGCTGTGATACGACATACAACTGGCAGTGATACTTCACATGGTACATACTGCGTAGATATTTCTGTACATATTTGAGTATGATAGGAATGGAATATGCAGTTACTTGAAACAACCATGGACAACATGAATTATTTTTTTTATCACTTGAAAGTGACAACCATAGATAAATACAACAGGTACTAATGAAGCAAGGCCTAACAAGTGTAAATGTAAGTAAAATCAATTAATAAAGGCTCACAATCATCATAATACAATTTACTGTACTGACCAAAAATAGATAATTTAATGATGGAAAAATGAATCTTTTCCAAAAGATGGAAGGGAACATAAAAAGTTTGATGACAAATTTGATGACAAATTTTCAAATCTGATGACAAATTTTCAAATCTGATGTCAAATTTGAAACAATTTTCAAATCTGATGTCAAATTTGATGACAAATTTCAAACCAAAACATATTGCTCTTTTTCATGGCTTTGTAGAGACAGATCTACTTCTGATCTCTTAAGGGTGCTTACTTAAGCATAAACAATACCTTTTAATTTCTACTTACAGCTTTCACCTGGACATACATATATACATTTATGATCATTACCACATGAAACAAAAACAGACAATGACTGATAATATTATCTACTCATTTAAAAGACTCCATTAATGAAGTATCTTTTTCCTTCATTGTGTTTGTGTTCTTTCATTTTGACTGGAGAAAAAGTTCAAATGCCCAAAGTTATACAGACAATCACAACATATTACAGTATGTGAGCATGCCAAGTTCACATAAAAGTAGACAGTGTATAGCCAATGTTTTTGAGTATATATACTCTTGACTGGTGACTGCCATCAATGGTCACAAGATAAAACACAAGGAAATGACAAAGTGCATTCCATAGAGAAAAGTAGCAAGGGAGAAATGATATAATGTGACCTGTAGTGAAGCCACATGAGTGGAAGAACTAGAAATGAGAGCAATGATGTGCATTATAAACATGGTAAAATTGTTTGCTGCATTTGAGTTCTTTTTTTAAAAAAAGAAAGGGGGGATGGTTGCAAGCAACATGTTGGAAATTGAAGAATCAATAGCAGAAACAATAACATGGCAATAAAAAAGTCAGTTTCAAAGTTGAATGATTACTGCAGCATGAAGACATCTACTATGAGGATCTTTGCTGTGTAATAGAAGCACCACAAATGCTTTTCTAGGCATTTCCCTGGATAAATGCTCCATGAAACACTGTGTTGACCCTCTCTCTTACTTGAATTTCGGTAACAAATGTACAATTTAAGGGGCACTTTGAGATATTTCATGAAATTCACTAAACTTTTCTTAACTTGTCAATTAGTTCCTGTGCATACTAATGACCTGTCATCAACGTTAGAGAATCCCCATCTGACGCAAACAAGTATTTGTGAATGACAGAGTATTAAACGTTCGATCCGAGTTTTGAAAATGTGTTACCAGACACTTTTCATGCTAATAACTATACTATTTATATGCACACAGCCAGTTACAAGCCAGGGTCACTAATTTAAAAACTTTTGACAGTTTTCATAACTATTAACAGTGAAAATTACACAGGCATTGCCGTTAACTTTGTGGTTACCATGTGGTTGCACCCTTCAAAATACTCCTGAAGCTATGAATATGTACTCAATGTGCCTCTTTGACGTCACATATCCTCAGCTCTCATTATTGAATATACGTATGGTATACGGTACACAGTATACAGTACATCTTGAAATACATAAATATATCTTGAAATGACGATGCCGCAAATGAATAGTGCCATGCATGAGGAAAAATAAAAAAGATAATGAAACAAGGTGTGGTGAGATATGAATCCATGGTGATGAGCACATGACCTGCTGCCTTAATCTGAATTCACTGGAGACACACACTGAGATGGCTAACGAGAACTACTAATTAGACGGAGATAACGTACAGTGTGCTACCATGGATTATTACATGTGACATCTCATGGAGTGAACATCGGGTAAATATTCAAGTACAATTATGCATTTTGAATACATACAAATGATAACATGTCTTTAAAAAAAAAAATTTCGTCTTTTTTCACTGCTGGCAGAGTCCTACAATCACAATCTTTCTGTGAGGTCACTTACAGAGTATGGGGAAATTTGGATTAGTAAAGCAAACAAAATAATCCACTGCAAACATAATCAGGCACAGTGGAGAATTGTGGCATTATAAGATGCTGACAGGTATTGCATCATTCTAAATTTCAGTATGTTTTCTCCAAGGTTTTGGCATTGTTAACAAACATAGATGTTGTCATCAAAGCATTTTAACTGTTAAAATATTGTACATTTAAAGGTGGCTGATCATGTTATTAATATATCATCTGACATCAGTCTGTTCTTGATAAGTTTCAAGTTCATGAAACCAAATCCAACAGAAAATCAAATCAAATATGTTCTTTCGATCCATTGTTGTCACGAATGCTTTCAAAGAATCACTATTTCCTCATCAGATGCAAAAAAATTCTTGGAAAGCATTCAATTGGATTTGAAAAACTTCTTTGTGTTGATTTGCACTTTTATTCGGTTTCATAAATGTACAACTCTTCTGAAACTGTGACTTCCTACTTTACCCACTAGTTTACGTTTAATCTTTGCAAAAGTGGCGATGGAACATCGGTAGGCCATTTGTTCACATACCTCTTGTCTACCATAATAATATCATATCGGTACACGAATACCTGCAAAGAGCAATCGTAAACTGGTAATGTTTGCGAACATAATTATCAAGAAGAGACCAAAGTCATATGGCAATCGCTCACCTTTGAGAAACACATCAGATGATCAGAGGGGTACATCAACCAAACAAGGAGTGACTGTGATCATAAAACTAACCTACCAGCAGTGACAGGAATGATTGGGTTACTTTATACTTTTGTGAACATCAATGGCATAATCGTACTTTTAAAGTTGAACCTTACTTCAACAAGAACATTCTCCTGCTGTCTACCGTTGGCTCTTAGATGCCTACTGCTTGTTCTCCATTCTTTACGTCTCCCTGGGGTTCCTCTATTTTGTTCTTCAGCCTATGAATGATTAACAGTTCCGATAACGGCATTTAAGTGATTCGATCGTGATGCTTCTGTGGAGCAACTTTGAAATTATTTACATGATGTCCTCAGGATTTAAAAAGAACTGTTGATCAACCATTTTGGCCTTAAGATGTCCAAGTTCGTAATTGGACAATGGACCATGGTGAAAAGTGCATTGGGTGACAACAGTTGCCTCTGGCAAGTACTGACTACAAGGTGAACTTGTAGATTTGGCTGCATGCTAACTTGAAGACGATTGAACATGTATGGATCATCGGCTGAAAGCTACCGATATAAGCTTGATAAGTTTGAGCGTCAATTTGTAACTCAGTACACTCTCAGTGGGGCCTTGATTTTAAGAGAATATTAATTGTTTCTACGTAGAATCGAATTGTGACAAGGTGATCTCTTGATGTTTTGATACATGCTTTAATACCACAGTTACGGGTACATGGTAACATATCATAGTTTCTCTGCATCTAAACACCTTCCTGATTGCCCTTCCCTTTGCTATTCATCATTTTTTATCCATCTACCATTAAAATCACAAATGAGACCAATCATCAAAGGGAAAAGAGATGATCAGTTTGAGATATCACAAAAGGAACAGTTGCCATTTTTGGAGACGTTGGTCTTGTTAGTCCTACCACAGGACTGCAGACAAATGAGGCTATCCCTTATCACATCAACTGACTTTCCTTCACAAGCTGTTTAATTTGTGCAAAATGACCTTAAATTTCACTGCCGACAGCAAACAGTCAAAAAATGTGCCAACATCGATCACAGATATCTGACAATGGAGGCACATTACCAAATCTCTTATTTGTCCAAGATACAGTTCCTGGGACCAAGTCTCCTCTGGATTCTAAACTAAATTAAGAACATGAGAGGACTGGTGCTAGTTGAAACTGATTTTGTCAGGGGTACTATACACCATAACAGGGGAACCTATGTAATACATGAGCTACTATACAGTGAACATCTCTACAGCTAGGGGTTGTCTAAAATGGAGTGTACTGCGCATAAGATGCGATAAATAGCCATGCAGTCGAAGGTGAGAAATCTACCATTGACCACAGATTGCACACTGGGCTTAATAATACATCATACCATTGAAAGTGCAGCTAATTTCCAAGTGTTAATTGCAAGACTATTATTAAACTCTACATTGTAATATTCTCTTTGTGCAACAAACCTACTACTCTATATCAAATTTCACTCTTTGAACATTCAGTGTTATCATTCTCCTTCCTTTCTTTTTGCTATGTTCATATCTTCATGCCGATTTAGTAACATGTTTTTTTTCTGGAAATGGTACATAGATACCCGAGTCTTCTCTCTAAATCTTAAAATTCCATTACGTCCTAAGTAACACCTTGTTTGACCATATGACAGATTTCAGCTTTGAGCTTAAATTCAAAATTCCAGTCAGTTGTCACCATATTAAGAAGATAGTTTGTCGGGAGAATTGGGCAAAGTTCATATGTAGCCACTTGATTTACCACTGCACCTCATAATATATAACAGGAAAGGTATAGTAGACATAAAGCCTTTAATTTCCCTCAAATAAGCTATTTCCTGGTGACTCCTTCTCAAATATTCATGCTAAAAAAATTCTTGTGTTTTGATACTGCAAGTCCACTATCGATTTCCTCTCACTTTTACTTTAAGTGTTATTCTGATATTAACAATTCAATATTTTGAGGAACTTAACTTCAAAAGGTCCTATCAATTGGTCTACTTGTGGGCAACTTAGAGTACCTGTGACAGGGTGAAACAACAGAGCATGTAGTAAAATTTTGCATATCATTTTTGTTTTAAGCAGATAGTCCACACACCCTGTCATCCTTTAATTAAAGNNGTCAAAATAGCAAACTCATGTCATTTAAGTCAACCAGGTAATTTCACTTGAATGATTTTATATTAAAATGTGTGCCAAAACCATGGAGATATTAAAAAAAAAGTGAAGGAAATGATAAAGAAAAATATTAGGGAAAAAAACAGGAAAGGATGAATTTTGACCGAGCAACAGCGACTGGTGAAAATGAAAAGTGTAAAATTTGTGTAAGTTTATGAGGGAAAGAAAGGCCTGAAAATGTAGAAGAGCAGCAACATTGTTTCTGCATTTTTCTCCTTCTGTTTTGCACTGAAAAGATGACCAAGGGATAAAAAAAAATGAAATTGGTATCGACCCAATATTTAAAAGATATAATAATATGTGGCAAGAATGGTCCGATTATGAAAAACAGTAAAAGTTTGGAAGTGTGAGACTGCGAGCGACGAAAGAAACTGAACTATTGTGAGTCTTACTTCAGAGTTAACACTTTCTTGTCTACCAGTGTGTCGTAGATGTCTTGAGCTGGCTCTACGGTCTTTGGGTCGGCTTGCGGTCCCCTTGTGCCGGTGATGCTCTTCCGTCTACAAACAACATTTTCATTGTCGAATGATTAAATTTCATTACTGACAACACATTTATGCTTTCATTTTTTGAAGAACTTAAAAATTGAGAGATATGGAAAGGGAGCAGAGGGAATTCACAATCCCAGCATGCAACTCTTCAGTATTATTATTGTTTATTAATTCAAAAAGACAAGAAACAAATTCCAATTAAATAACCCTGCATTGTTGCATAAAGGTGGTGAGCAGATCTGGTAATAACACAAATCCATTCTTACTTTAATAGTAAAATAATTTGGTGCTCACAAAGAAATCATGCAAATTAGTTCCATGTTGACAATAAACACTGTCTCTGCAATAATTGATTACCTTCTTTTGGGAGTTTCATCACATAACTACACAGACTTTTATGATTACATGGTCAGACTTAAAAAAACAATATCGTTGAGATGTGCATATGGCCAAGGGACCAACAGTATAGTATGACAATCATCAAAACAATACACAATACAAAAGCTTACTCTTATACCTTTACAGATGGGGTGCATGGCCCCAGTCTGTTACCTGTAGTCACCCCATTAAAAAGTAGTATTGTCGCCTTCTAAGTGAAGGTTTAACTGTACATGTTGCACAAATAGATAGATTTATGTTGCTATTTATGGAAGATAAAGTGCGATAACTTAGCATTTACCTGGCATAGCCACACTCAATCCATACGTCGATAAGAAATCCACATACTATGGAAATCTTAATACATCATGTAGCATGCATGCATTAACTGAAGCAAGGGGGAAAGTATGTCCATGTTGCGAATCACTGAAGTTACTTCAGAAACACAAGATGTGCATGCAAAGTCACAAATTAACTGTTACTATAAGCCAAATGAACTGTGGCTTCATGATTTCAAAATAATAGCGTGATCCACTTGAACCACGTGAAAATAGTTACCTTAGTGATGAAATACGGAACCTATATGCCACAGTTCCCACTTGTCAGAGAGGAAGTTTGGCAAGACAAACAGGTATGTGAACATCCCAACATCCTACTTCTTATTGTGATAGCAGTCACAGCAAAAGGCTTCAAAGCCTTCATGTACAAGTGCACATAATGCTTCCTTTACTATCCCTTGCAAAATTTGTGGGGAGTGTTTATGAGGAGAAACTTGTAATCACTTGCAACAATATATTTAGTTCTTACTTTTCATGTTCTACTAAAGAGACAAATTTAAAACAAAATATTCTTGACAGAAGTGAGAATCCTCTCCTACACAATGTTATCTGACATGCAGCTTTAATAATTTCTAGATAAGGTGGAATGCAGCATGCACCCATGGCATCCCACAGCATTATTGTAGAGCCATGGAATGGTAGACCCTTGGGTCAAAGTTGGAACACAAAAGTACTACAGTACCCTGAGGAATTACTTCCATGGTCGGGATGAGTCCATTTTGAAGCTAACTGCATGAGCCCAGATAGCCCCAGTCAGTCTAAATTTTGTGGACTGACTTAACCATGCGCCTTCAGCAAAATCATATTCTGTGAAACTGTAAACACTATACTTGGTAGCTTCTCCTACTTTGCAGTTTGAAGCACAGAAAATAGAAAACTGTACAGAAGCAATATACTTCTCAACACACATGATCAAGAAGGAAAAGGAGAGAGGCAGAATGGGGTGTCATAGCATGTGCACTACACCATACATATCATGCTGACCAAAAGAAAAATTGTTTGGAAAATTTCTGGTTTGTATAATTTACACATGCTTAATCAGCAAATTTAACTGAGTTTTTCATTAAGATACCTATGGCATATCGGAGGCCTTTCTTCCGATAAGTTCTATATACATACAGGATAGCAGGTACTTGCAAGTGTATTCAAAATCAAAGTGCACCAGGCTGAATTCCCACATCCAGATAGAGGGATCCAGTTCTCGAGAACAACGCCGGACTATCCATAACTGTGTTTTCAAATCACAATGATACGCTCGGTGGAATTACTAAGTCCAAAGAGGCCCGACACTACTAACGGCCTGCTGCACATAAAGTTAGAACTGTGTCTCGATGAGTTGCGTTTAAAGCGGGTGATTTTATACTCTGATATCATTTGACCAGAATCTAGAACTGTTGCAGCTAAGACAAAGAGAAAATTAAGAGCGGTTGATAAAGTACACGAAAAGAGATCCACATCTAAAAGGTTTTTCATGTTTTTTTTTAAATATTCAAAGAAAAACCTGCAAGCCATCAACCAGAGTTTGAAAATGACTTGAATTATGTTGAATGATGAGCAACAGCTTATATGAAATACGACAAACTTTAACATATTGCATCACTATATGTAAGAATTGGACAATACTTCACCTGCTAAAATAACCTGCATATACTGACACAGTGGTGATGATAAGCTCACAAATCACATTTTATCACTAACCTTAACCAGTTGATAAAACTGAGTAGCAAAAAATCCACAACATTTTTATTCCTCATGCTGAACAAGTGGTCCAGGAAAACACTGGCGATATTGATGGAACAGTGGCAAGCATC
>VJOZ01068584.1:0-13849 GCA_009801055.1 Stichopus horrens
TGATTACACATGTGGTCCTTGTACAGTACGCTCACCAGGTTATGCAGCACTCAGTGTAGACTACTGTATGGCTCACAAAGAACAAAAAAGTCTAAAAAACAAAAAACCGTCAACACCTATTCTTTGGGAAGAGGTGCAGTTGATGTCATTAGAAGGAGAGTTTCGAACCTTTGGTATGTTGTTGACCCAAGAATAACCTCTTAGTTCTGTTTGTTTAATACTTAGCAGAACCAATGCTTGGCAGAGCACTTTATTTACCTCAGCAAATAGGCATGTTTATGTAGTTGTAGATCTCAAGAGTGAAATTTTGTGTGTAATTTACCACAATTATGTTTACAGAACACTAAATCAGTTCTTACTTTTGACACTGAAGTTCTTTAAGTGTCTCGTTAGACTGAAATTCTGCTCAACTGTGTCACATTTAAATTGCTCATTGAAGACTGACATACCCTTTTTTTTTTTTTTGGCCATAGATTCAACCGTATGGAGCTGTGTCCTCAGATGCAAAAGTGTGCTCGACAATTGGGGCGGAAATTCTTAAAAAGGGGTCGTCGGTGGATGCTGCTATAGCGACCACGTTATGCCTCGGAGTCGTTCACTGCCATGCGTCCGGTCTCGGAGGGTAATTTATTACACAAATTTCATCTCAGATATTTAATTGTGTTAACTGGAACACCTGCTGGCATTCCTTGTATAGTATCCATATGTTGGCAATATGCCAGCTCTTGACTCTAACAATTTCTTTCCATCCTGTTCAACATTCGTTGTCGTTGCATTCTGTTTGTTCACCGTTCTATGCTGACTGGTTTGCACATTATCTTCACTGCATTCACCAGTCATGCATACAAGTGAAGCAGATCTTCAGGTGAACACTTTTAAAGTTAATTTTAAAAGAGAAATTGTGGAATAATTTGAGAAAAATATTCAAGTTCTCATCAGATGTAGTTTGATTGCTGATGGTAAAGTACTTTATCAACTGATTTCAGCACAGCCTTGAGAACTTTGCTCTGCAAAGTCGTTAATCATCTTGACTCTCTGCTCTGTTTTCCAGCGGTGGGTTTATGATCATGGGCAATCCCAAAGAACAGAAAAAGGAGGCAATCAACTTTCGGGAGATGTCGCCGGAGTCAACGACCTCAGACATGTTCTCCGGGCAGTCGAATGTCAAGGTACAGTATTTGTAATTGCTGGATCAGTGTTCATTTGCTAATCGTACTGTGTATATCCATACTAGCGAAACATGGGGTCCGTGGACCCCTCTAGGGGATTTGTGAAATTTAATTCAGGGGTCGTGTGGGCATAGGGGTCTGCAGGTGGTCTGTAAAAAAATAAGGGTTTGCAAAACAAGTAAATAGTTTTTGTGGTAACATTCAGTTGGATGTGGATAACATGCCACCCGAGTGTTGTGTATCTCTCACACAGAGCAAACTATGGTACAAGGTATTGCTGGTGCTCATCCATGATCACTTTTACGACAAGGTGATAGCAAGTGGTTGAGAACCTGAGGTGAAAAAGGTGATACCAAAAGGTTAGTATCACTTACTGATGTTGAGAACATGTAACACACGCTTTTACGTAGGAGTAAATTTTGTCCTTGACTGAGGGCTTTAAGAACCATTTCGTGATTCATCTTTCTACAGGGTGGCTTGTCTGTAGCCGTACCTGGCCAGATTGTTGGATTACGAAAAGCTTGGGAAAAATACGGAAAGTAAGTTTTTGCACTGGTCGATGTGCTCTTATCATGTACTGTACATGTTAGTATTGAATTCTTACCAAATGTGTGCTCCTGTAAATGCTGTTAAATTTGATTTAAACCTGGAAAAATCAACATCATCAGAATATGCTTACCAGACACAGATGGTGATGTGATGCTTTTTCCAGTTTGGTTCTTATCATGAAACACACTGTAAGATGCACATGTTTTTGAACAGGAAAGGAGACAGACTGTTGCCAAGTGACAATCTTGATTGGGCAGACTGTACACCTAGTAATAATCGTGTATGATCAGACTATTACCTAACAATAACCTTGCATGGACAGATTGTTTCCTAGAAATAACCTTGCTTGGACAGACATTTAATACCCAGCAATAGCTTTTGCAGACACCCATTTTTTGTGTGTAGCATAAATACTCCACCAAAATATTTGTTGACCTTTATTAGGCTTGATACCTACTATGGTCAACTTGTACATGGTGGTCAATTAATTTGTTAATTTTAGCATCTTATTTATAAAACATTGATAATGAAAGCTGTGTCAAAGGCTTACTTAGGCCTAACCATGCCTAACCATAAGTTACACTTATTAGTATGCTGGCTTGGCAGTTAGAAGTTCTTCAAATCTGCTGTAGTAGCTACAAAGAATTGCATGCATTTGAAAAGAGTAAGCAATTGATAGTTTGACACATCATTAGAGACAAACCAGACGCCTCATCAACACTCCAACTGGACTACTGCAAATCTTAGTCGTTAGAGTCCCCATGCAAATGGCAACTGCTCGGCTTAACACAGACTAGTTAGCCTAAGTTAGCAACTGTGACATCCTCTTTATTCTGACCTGTACTGTACTGCATTCCAAGGTGGCTTGTAAAACCTTGGACTGCAACATGTGAATAGTGTACAGTACACCGCAACCACATCCAAAGTCTGTAGATCTATTCGCTTCCTTTGACAAAAATGTGTTGTATGGAATGCTTTGTAAGGGTCAAATTGTGGTTTTGGTCACAAACGAGTGTGACTCATATGGCCCTCATTGTTTGTAGCGTTAGTGATTTATACTTGTTCTTACTGAGGGTGTTCTTCCTAACAATTGTTAAAATAATATGGCGGAGGTACTGAGGCAAGGTCACAAATACGCTATTGAGGAGTGTGTTGTGATGTCAGTTACATTAAAAGAAGTATCTCTGCTTAGAATTATCAAAATAGGGTAATGATGTTAACCCCACTCTGAAGTCTGTGAGGTTAATGTCACTAGTGTAAAAAGGAAAGGAAGAAACAGTGCTGTCCATGCATGCAGGAAATTCATCTTTCCAAAATACTTGAACACGGATACCGTAGCTACAGTAAGTCAAAGTGGTATTCATGCATTGCTTTCCCTTGGTGATAATATTTTCCCCCTCCTGAAAAAGTTGTGAAAAACATCCAAAGTATTTGTGGGTGGTGTCCATTTGCACTCTTAGAGGTTTTGACTTTTAAATGAACTATTTAATTGAACTATTGCAATATTTGTCATCACTGATATAGAGTGTCTTTAAATTAACTGTAGATACATGCGTATAAACTTGGGGGGGCATGCTTTCAAACTTCAACTTTTAAAATAGTGGTGATGAATGTATTAATCTTTATTAGTGGTAAGCAAAACATTGTGTTTGAATGTAATTCAACGCCAAATAAATCATTGCGTATCGTTTATTTCAACACCTGTTCTGTTTGATACATACTGCACCAATAATTGGTAATTTTGGACCTCCACCGCATGGTACATGGACTAAAATTGATTGTCCAAAAAGATTGCTTAACTCTTCCCACAAATGTGTGTATGTATGCTATGAGCAAAGACTAATCAAAGGTGGCAAGCTTACTTAAAGGTCATGTCCTCTTTAGTGTGGAATTGACCATTAGTATATAATTGTTGAATGATGTAAATTATTGTACTGTACCCTACAACTATTTTTAAGATACTGTAACACACACTGTAGTGTATGTAATGCTGTTCCTAGCAAGGGAAGAACTGGATTTTGCAATCATAGAGCCGTACACTGTAAGGAACTAACAGTTGATATGTTGGATGTTTCGTAATGTTACGTTTTACTGGAGATTTCATGTCATCATGTTAAAGACTTTCTCCTGGTTTTTTTGTGCCAAAATCAATTTTTTCATTCTTTTTTTTTTTCTTTGCCTGTTTTTTCGAATTAAGGTTACGATGGCAAAGCCTTTTTACCCCCTCCATAGAACTGGCGAGGTACGGCTTTGAAGTCACTGGGGCTTTCGGTGAGTGAGGGCATTTGCTGCATTTTGATGTGTCTGCTTGTTGTTGCATTTGGAAATCCTAAAAAAGGGGAAGTAATTGTCCAGGTTTTAATGTAATCTGCATCAAAATAACATGGAAGCATTAATGTGCAATGAGAAATGGCACGGTTACAACTTGATGTGATTTTGCAACATACAGCATGAATAACAAATGATTAAACATACTTGTTACAGTAGAATGCAAGTAGGTGAAGTTCGCTGAAAGAACCATAGACTAAGGGAAATCCCATCAGGTACGCATTGTGTGTGTCTGTGATATGTTCTTACAGCGATGTAATGTTGCCATGCTAAACTCTGTGTGACATTTGCACCATTTGTATTAGACTCTCATAGATCAGATTTTTAATACCTTTGCTCTCTTTCGGGCACCATGGTTTCTTCAACCCTAGGAGACGTGATAATTAAATTCATGTTTGTTCAAAGATCAACATTGGTTCTGCAGACTCAGTTTGTTGGAAAATTGAGTGCCAGTGACAAAGGGCCTTTCTAGTTCATTGTGGAACTGACCAAAATGGGGATGGGGGGGGCAGGTACAATGTAAGGGATATGGGTTTGAAAGTAAAGGGAAATTGCAAACATGACACTAGACGAGAGATACTTCTCTCAAGGTATACCTCGTTGAGGACCAGAAGCCTATTGTTTTGGTGGAAGTGAAAGGTCGTCTCAGGTCATCAGGGATCAATTAGTGAAAACTTTCTAAACATGGTATGTCAAGAAAACTAGCCCGTAAAATTTTTTATCTGATGCCTGAGGTACCTCATGAAATACGGTAATCACATTGTTTTTTATGGAGGTTAAAGGTCATTTTAGGTCAACAGGAGTCAAGTCTAGACAACATTGTCAACACAATTTCTCAAGAAGAAAACCTTGCACATGTTTGATATTTGGTATGTAGGGAAACTGTTGGATATATCTCTGTGCTATGCAGCTGTCTTTATTCAGATGAATACCTACAGTATTGGTCATCAACTAAGGTCAGCAGACGTCATTGTACTTCTCACTTGGTGATATGATAAAGTATTGTAATATTACAATAACCAAGCATCTTACACCTATATTACACTTACCATGTAGTATGTCAAATTCATGAAAAAGAATCCTAATCCACAATGCACACAATGCATCCACAATTAAATCCACAATGCATTTGTACATTTCGTTTTTTTTTTAATTGAAAAAAAATACTTTTAAATATTGCCATCATTAAAGAATTTCATGAAGCAGATGCTGTAAAGAAACTTGCAAGATGATTCGCAAAGGGTTTTAACTTATGTTACTTTACAGTTGCACTTGACTAAATTATGATGCATTTTTAAACATTCCTTTATTTCTGCCAGAGGAGGCCATCAGGAAAGTCAATATATCAGAATTACCGGAGAACCTCAAAGAGCTCATATCTCGAGACGATGGCAGAGTAAAAGTGAACAGGACGCAGCTCCTCTATCGGCCAAAATATGCCAGGCTTTTGGAAAAGCTCTCCAAAATGGAAGAACCATCCCTCTCAATCGTTGGCAATGAAATAGTTTCTTTTGTAAGTCCTTTGGTGTTAGGTTGATATATACCACTATGGCAGTGATGTTACTTTTACTTTACTCCAAGACAAATGTCCTCAAAGCAAGGATTAAATTGATCGGTGGCCAATTAAATCAGGGTTCCTATGGTCACAGGAAATCTCAGAAAGTCATGAAAATTTGTAAAATTATTTCAGCACTTGGAAATGTTTTGAAATTGAGAGGAATTGTTTGAAGTCCTTGAAAAATCCTGGAATTTGTTTTTTGCAAAATGACAGTTTCTTTCTCACTGGTAATATGAATATGTGTTCTCACGTCTAATATGGGCGTGTTTCATGAGTTCATATTTTTGGCTTTCAGGTCAATGAAAATGGCGGCTCAATGACGTTGAATGATCTAGTGAACTATACCGCAGAGGATTTGGAGGTCTACTCCATTCAGTACGGAGGTAAGAGGAAGGTGCAACTATAGGAAATTATGACAATAAGTGATTCCAATGAACTTATGAGAATAAAGATATTCATGATCGTAAGATGCAAAGCGGCGAGAAGACCTTCACTTCGCCATTTTGACTTGGCTGGTCAAAGTTGCTTTGATATGTCTCTCAAATTATTCAAGAGGTATTTCGTATTATATATTTATGGTTTTGATTAAAGGGAAACTTTTGCGCTCATGATTGCGTGTGTATGTGTATGCATGTGTGTGCGTGTGTGTTTTTGATGCCCAGCTTGGTATCACAATATCTCAAGAAGCTAGGCAATTTCTTCTGGATTGCATATGCACTTCACAAGTGTCTGTCCCCCTCTCTGGTAAGTCTGTGGAGAACACGAGATGGGTATTGGTTCAGTCACTGGGCAAGGTAAATACCCTCCTTTTCTTTAAACTTTGAGCTGAAACCAGTGAATAGGTTCAAGTCTCTCTACCTGTTGGCTGATGGCTTTTGGAGGGTTAGCTCACAAAGCTGCATTTGGTAAATCAGCCAAATGTGAATATACCGTTCAAGTGATGATTTAATAAAGTGATAAGAAGGATCAGAAAGATGCTGTGCTAGCAAACAAATTGCAAATCTTGTAGTTTAAAATCCATTACCTTCCCCTCCTGCCCATCTGCCTGCATCTTGCTCTCAACAGATCAAGACGTCTACAGTACTGGCCCACCGAGTAACGGTCCCATGACCCTGGCGCTGTTGAATGTCATGGAGTATTACAACTACACCACCGCCAACGCTTCCAGTCCGCTCTACTTTCATCGATTTGTTGAGGTAAGAGATAGAAGTAAAAGTGAAGCATTTCTTGCTGCTTTCTTTACGGTTATTTAAGGTACTGGTTGTGCTTAAAATTACCATGTTAGACCTAACATTAGGTTTTTTTTAAGCCATTGTCTGTTTTTGTTTTCCCTCTATTTTTAATGTAAATATCAGGTTTAGGTTTTTTCCGATATCCGATGAGCCCTATGCGTTGACTAAGTGCACTTCCTTTCACACAGTTCATTACTTTATGTTCCTATGTGATTTGATGGAAGTTTTGTCAAGATAACATTAAAAATGAATGATTTAACTTGTAATTGAGTGACGTGTGAGATGTGGATACATTTTAATCACATCTGACAAGACAAAGAAATTGCAAGAAAGAAATATCTGTGAAAGAACATTAAATTAGAAGCCTCACTTATTGATTTCTGCTTACCTAAGCTATCCAACTGTTTCACGAATTATGTACCATTGACCTTTAGTTGGCGTGAATGTTTCTAGGTCCTTCTTAAACTTGACATAGATTGGAAAGATACAACAGAGACTGTGTGGTTGTTCCAGTCTTCATTCAGAAAGAGTTTCTAAACTGAATACCCATGGTCCACTTGGTCATTTGTAAAATTGTGAAGGTTGGGAAAAAGATCAGAGAAATATAAGATATCTCTGTTTTACTTCAAAAGTGAGTCCTGTCTTGCATTTTGTCAGTTAATCGTTTCTCTGGTCGTGTTATCGTTTCTGCTTCTTTTCTCTTTAAGGGTCTGACCAGAAAATGGGAAATCATTTTCTTATTCACAGTATCGAGAATTATGACTTAAACTCTTGAACCACTTCTTTTTGCAAATTGTGACATTTTGTTACATCTGTTGGTAAAAGTAGGTCGTATAGTGCATGGGTAACATTCTGAACATGCTATTGTGTTACACCAATGCTTGCTCGAAATGTTTCATCCGCAGGCAACAAAACTCACGCAAGCTTATGCGACCAGCCTGGGGGATCCAATTGCAACTCCTGGTGTCGTCAACACCACAATCAAACTGTTACGGTAAGTTTTAGTCTGCTAATTTGGTGTTAGTCATTAGACACGGCATATGGTGAGTAAGGTGTTACATGTTTAAAATGCCCTCTGTGTGTTGAGGAAGTCATAGCTCATTTTGAAGTCTAACCAGGTTTATGTGTGAATATGTTGTAGACATGATAGATTTAGAGAAAAACCCTGTGAAGATCTCATGTGTGGTCTATCACTGTACCACATTAAGTTAAAGATCTTTTGGAATCGCTAGTGGTCAAATCACAATTTGCAATCTGACGTATGCCACATAAAGCCTTTTGGAAGTCATTTTAAAGTCAACAGTCAAAATTTTGACTGTATCGTTCGATTACACATCTGTGCGACGTCAAGTGCATTCATGTTCTCTATATAGTGTGCCAACTTTCTGTTTTAGTCTGTTATTTACAGTAACTTTATCTTGTAATCCATTACCATCGTGTTACTTGCATGTCTTTTAAAATCACATTGCAAGTCTGAATTTTGGTTCCCTCTTTCACTCGCAGGAATGACACTGCCGATAAACTGCGCAACAAAATAAACGACTCGTCTACCCTCGAACTGGCGCAGTACTACCCTGGGCAGGTTCACACCCCAGTCTCGACATTTGGGGGCTCACAAGTGGTTGTGATAGGCCCTGATGGTACCATGGTGTCAGTTTCAAGGTTGGTTCAGAAGGACGAGACATAGGATAGAACCGTAACCTAAGGTTGAAGTAAAAATGACTAATTGCAGAGAGTTGGATTTATCAGACTTTTCAGAAACATACTGTTTGCTCATCACAGCACAACAGATCATGCGAGTGAGGGCCAGCCGTAGATTATGCAACATGGCTGACAGATTAGAAAGTCAGCTCAGTGTGTTTCAGGTGGCTGATCTTATGCTTTGGCTATGACTTCTTTCAAAATGCTCACTTGTCAAAACATGAGCACAGAGAGAGAGAGGTGGAGAGGGGGAAAGTGTGCTCTAAAGAACGCTTTATACCAGATCCCAGTATATCCGTTTGTATTTTTCATATTCTGGTCTGAGCCCTCTGTCTGGATCAGATCCTGGTTTGAGCCCTCTGTCTGGATCAGATCCTGGTTTGAGCCCTCTATCTGCATTAGATACTAGTTTCAGTCCATTATCTGGATGAGACCCTGTCATCAGTCCACTATCTTCATTAGATCCTTGTTAGAGTCCACTTTGTGGATCATATCCTGGCTTGATCCCATTATCTGGATCAGATCCTGGTTTGAGTGCACTATCTGGCATCATATCTTAGATGAATAATTATTAAGGATTTTAATATATGATGGTAGTATTGTTAGTATTAAACTTGCCCAGATAATCACCATGCATTTCCATCGAAACCAGTTGATATAATCTTGAAACAGATCTGATAAGAATCCAGTATAAAGCCTACTTAGAATAGCATAATCCCATCATCTCCACCAAAACACAGCATGTCTCATTTCTGTAATGGAGGACTTACATAGGAACAGTCGGTGGAGCTCAGGTCGAGCTTGGATTCAGTCTGTGTTGGTCAAAGTGACTTGTAGTGAATTTCTAAAGTGATAAACTATATAAAAATGTAAGTGTTTGTCACCATGGCATGTGATGATACTAGTGGTCATTAACTTTGAACGAAATTTGGTTAGGAAAATTTTCTTGCAGAATAAAACTATGGCTGTGATAGTGTAAAGGTTAGGCAGAAAAATGGTCCTGTTGCATCCCCGTGTATGTCCTATCAGAATTGCCTGTAGTGGTGGAAGTCAATCATTCTCAGGCCGCAACAGGAAAAGCTTGATAGGAAATTTGTTTCCACTTTGAAGTACAAAATGTTGAAAAATTCCTCTCCCATTGAAAAATTCTTATATTTATACCCACCTCTCCAGCACAATTAATTCTCCATTTGGTGCGAAGCTGATGACGCCAAGTGAAATTATTCTTAACGACGCGATGAACAACTTTGACTGGAGTGGAAAGTCTGAGAACAAACCATCCCAGGTGAGTCCCTTAAACGAGCATTCGGCTTGTGTCTTGGTTTGCTCTGGTTTGATGCTAGCATTTAAAATAATCATGAAAGTAATACTTAAGTATTAAACCTGTGGGTAAGTAAACCTGTGGTGCTGAACTAGCAGTAAAATAGTGTGAACAATATGTGTACATATGTGTGTGTGAGGGTGTGTGTGTGTGTATGTGTTTTATCATTCATGTAAAGTGCCTCGCCTAAACAGCAAATACTTTTTTGCATCGTCCAGCAGTGACCATCTCACTCAATTTTGTACACCTTGCCTCCATTCCTTGCCACATCCCATGAGATATTTTCCAGCCCACTCAAACCATAGTAAGTGACATTATTCTCACTCGACATCTTTCTCCTGCAGGCTAATTTGCTCGGACCAAACAAGCGCCCTCAGTCAGATTTTGCACCCCTTCTCTCGTGGAACGTCTCCAACTTTTGCACCCGTCGTTTCGGTATCGGTGGTGTGAGCGGCATCAGCAGCCTCACAGGTGGCAGCAGAAACAGCGCCGGTGTGGCGCAGGTAGCCATGAGGTTGATGATGGGGTACAATCTCTCCTCGTCGATCATATCGCAAGTCAGAGTGTTCGACTCTTTGATGCCGGATGTGCTGGAGATTGAAAGTAAGATGATTGAAGAGGAAAGAATCAGTGATGAGGGATACATTCGTTGGATAAGAGAAGAGGAGGAGGGGGGGGATTGGTGGAGGGAGGGTTGGAGTAAAATGGGCGCAATGAGGAAATAATGAAAAAGAGAATAGTGGGACATGTGAGGTCTTATGAGGACAGAGATTTAACTGTAAGTAGTGAACTATTGATGTAAGGAAAGTTTCAACCGTAAGAGAAGGTTTGGTGTGACAAGCAAATTCATTGATGTAATGACGAGGGTGGGACTAATTGAAGAGGAGCAAAGTTGCAATGGTTGATATTAATCCAAAGAGGATGGGGGGGGGTTGGATTCAACAATGTTTGGAATCAAGGTCCACAAGGGACCCACTAGTTGCATGATTCATCTTTTTCTCAAATCTGATTTGCACTCTTCTTTTCCTTTAGGTGACATTTCCAACAAAACCATCTCAAATTTTGAGGACATGTACGACTCCATCGAGGAAGAGAAGAGGGGAATCAGCGTCGTCCACGGGGTGATGAAGGAGAAGGACCAGTTATATTCGAGAGCAGATCCAAGGCAGCTTGATGCCAAAGCAATCAAGTTTGGTAGACCTTAAAATTGCACCAGTTGGCCACTATTGAGGCATTCCATGGGTCCTTAGCTGAGGGGTTGGGGGGTTTTAAGTCATTTGGTGTAATAATTTAGCCATGTGTGCTGACTAGTATATCATAAAAGGCCCTAGACCGATAACAATGGTGAAAATCTGATGTTTTTTGTAATGGGAACATCTCTGGTTCTGTGTGCTTCCTTTGCAGATCTTGGAGCATGTGAATTTTTGTTTCATTCGTTCTGTTTCATAGCTCCACCAATCCATGAATTCCAACAGTGTCATCACTGATATCAAAGGGTGTCTCCCTGACATTGAGCTCTACCAAGTATTTGTGAGCTCTTTTGTGCTAAGTTGTAACCCTCTACAAGACCACTCTACATTGCACCTCAGGGTGTGTCCTGTGTCACCTCAACATGAGCCAGTTGCCTTCATATGTACACATGTTTGTCCTATATGGGACTATATATGTATATACCCCCATTTGAGGACCAAAAAAAAAAGGGGAAGGTATCTTCTATAGTGTGTTATAATAGTAATCTCCAAGTGAACACTTAGTTGGAAAAAATGCTTTGTTTACTCTGAGTTGCTAAATCTGTAGCTAACAGGATCCAGGGTCAAAAGAAAAAGTCTGCCCTGACAAGGGTTTTTTTTTCTTGGAGATTTTTGGTTGCTGATTTATTTTTTACTGAAGCAGCTGGAATAGGTTACATCATCAAAACCACAATGCATTCTTGCCCTTAGGTTTGAGGTTTTTATGGTTACAATGTCATCGTCCTTATAAGTACCGTTAAAGAAAGGAGAATTGGAGGGTGGAGGAGGGGGTTGCTCTTTCAAGCAAGTAGAGATACTTTGATGGTTTATGTCCTGCCCTGATGGGAAGAGGGAGAGGAAAGGTATTTGATTGATAAAGAAATGACATCACCCTGCTAATCTGTAAGAAGAATGTAAGGTGGAATTTTGTCCACTGGGTATCTCAACTTTTTCGGTCCTTTCATCGCTTTACTTCTCCAAGAGGAATGTTAAAAAAATCTCACATTTTCACATCAGTACTATTGTACCAACTCAAAGTAAGGGCAAAGTTGGTCAAAAAGTTTTTCAAGGTGCAATAAATTTATATGTATAGAAGCCAGTATTAAATACGGTTAATTTAACATATCAGATGGTAATATATTACAGTCAGGCTTTATTAATACATAAAGAGGTTCTTATAAGTCAGAGGAAAGTTCCTTTGTGTGTAGTGTTTAAGTTAATAGCTTCAAGGAGAGGCAAACCCCAACCACCTTCTGTATTCCAATACTTCTTTCACACTTACTGTATGTTCCCCCACCCCCCTTGTACCCCTTCTCAGACATGGCATCAAGATGTTGGTAGATTACCAGGTGTGGAGGTGTAGAGCTTTGAACAGTGTGAACTGACTTTGGATCACTGTTTGAAATCTTAAGAGACACAGGGTGAAAAATTTGTGGAGAGGAGAGGAGGGGGGGGGAGGAGAGTTGTGAAGGCAAAGAAAATATTTCATAAAAGACGTCACATGTTCCAATAAAAGCTTTCAAGCAAATGCAAGGAGTTGTATCATTTTCCTTGTGAAACTGTATTGAAGTTAGTTGAAGTAATAATTTATTAGAAGTGTCACCTCTTACATTTATAGGATGAGGAGGATGAGGAAGAAAATAGTTGCAATTGGGGATGGGTAGAGAAAGGCGGTTGTGTTGAGAGTCGCGAACAGTATTACATTGATGCATTATTTGAGATAGTGGTCGGGGTTTGCTTCATCCTGACATTTTGACAATGGCACAGAATGTTCTGACCAATCAAAATCTCCTATATCAAAGGGGGCTATATTTTAGCCAATCAAAATGATTCTTCAGTTCAACAACATGTTCGTCCTGATGTGTCCAGAACATTGTACTTGGAGTACTGCATACGCAACCAGACTTCAGTCTGTGTCACAGTTTTCCTTCTTAACAACTGTTTTTTCGTTTGTTTTTTTTTTCATTATCTCTGTCAGTCTTTTAAGGAACTATGTTTTCATAGCAACTCATTCCAGCTCTCTTGTACGTGCTCTGTGTGACAGATTACATTCTGTGTCGAGCGCCAAAGAATCACATTCCAGATTACACATGTTTCAGAAGCAAAGAACAAAATATCAATGTGGGACACTGATGGTGAACTATCAGTGGTAACGTTCCTGTAGGTTGTTATTCTGTGTGTCTGTGTGTGTGTGTAGCGACTACCAGAAAATGCCGAAGGAGCAGGTTCCTTTCAAAGCTCAAAGTTAATATATATATATGTGTGTATGTATTCAGGTTTGGGTGATAGAATTGACTTTTCCTTGCATTTGTTTTTATTTTCATTTCTTCATTTTATTGTTCCAATTGTAATGATCATCTCCTTCGAGAAGCAACTCGATCAACGAACATTCTGAGATGTATGTTCGATGTTCCTCAGAAGTAGCAATTTAATTTCAGCAATATTCGGGATGGTAATTTCCATTTCATGGTTTTATTTTATTACTTTTTTTTCAAGAAAATGTGTAAGTTAATGACGATTAGTTGTTTAGTTGTGGTTGCTTTCTGATGGTTTAGTGATTGGCATTTTTTTCCTTCTGTAATTCAGTGAATTAAATGGGGGAATGTCGCATTTGAGTGTCGCGGCGTTCTCCTTGTTTCCCATATGGCTGCAGTAATTTTAAATAATATCAAAGCATTAAAAACAAACAGGAATTAAAGTGATTGCGTGCGTAGGCAAAAAGGAAAAAACATTGAAATTTCACCTCCAAAAGTTTGGCAAGG
>VJOZ01068642.1:0-28594 GCA_009801055.1 Stichopus horrens
AACAAGTTACATAACATTACAAACTGTTACATGAAGGGGGCTCTTTTCTAGAAGTATGTCACACAACCTTTAATGGATTAATTAGCTGCACAGTACTGTGCAGCACACTGTGCACAAGTACTGTAGGCTACTAAAAATTGCAGCTTTTATTAGGGTCTCTAAAATAAAATCAAAATAAATTGATTCTCATCACTGGCATTGACCTGTCCAATTGATGATGCTTGGTGGATTTTTTACCCTTTATATTTAAAAATCACCAGTGACCCAACTTGCAATACTTATTTCAAAATTGTTTCCATGCATTTTTTTTTTCATGAAAATTTGATCTTGAACAAATTTTGCATTTTTCTCCCAAAATCGCTCCAACCAAATCCCTCAGGATACTTGATTTATTGTGTAAAGTACCGCTCAGAGAGAATATGCCAAAAATTGATGAGAAGGACCAGGCTACGTTTTGTTTCAGAAGCCTGTGACTGGGAAGTAATTTTTTTTTCCCTTTATGGAGCATGAGATGTCAATCAGTTCCAACACTTCATTCATGTACAGATCAATGTTCAATCAGTGTTTGGAACATTTCTGACCTCACTTGCTTTTTACCACCACAGCAAATTATTTTCCTCAGCTAAACCTTTAAATATATAAATGACACCTTACAGAACGTATTGAAGTGTTTGCTTTGTTGGTCAGTATCTACAGTACTGTGCAGTATACCTACTGTGTCGACATACAGTACAGCACACACACACGCACACACACTGCAAAATTTTGCAACATGTGGTGTAAAATTTTGTACAACACTTTGGAGATAGAAGTGGTACAGTTTATTAAACTTGGATACAGTACAATATTTCCGTTGTAATGTTTTCAGTATTTATGTGTAGTGTTTGTTGTTTTGAAATTGTGTCCTTTGAGCAGCTTGTTTAAGCATAAGGCAATATGTCCAGTAATATTGCAAACCTCAAAGTGATGATGTGAGTTTGAAGAAACTTTAAACATAGAGAATCCATGAATGTCCAACTACATTGTCATTCATTTGAATGCACCAAGTAAATGATAAGAGAAATCTAATTCTTAAGTTCAAAATGTTACTTCCATCCAAAGTCTCTGAATTTTAGTAGAAATATCAACCAAGCGCTAGAAGTTTAAAATGTGCTGCAGACAAAACTTATTCAGTCTCACAGTGAACATTGCTCAAACAGGCCAATGAAATAAAGCATTAGGGCATTCTGCATACACTGTGCACAACATCAGCTGAACGCAGTTGTACACCAACGTTCACAAGTAAAGGACAGTACCACACATGTGTTGTACAGTACATTGTGTGCTATTATACCCGCACATACTATACTATATCATCGAGTAGTGCTTTTACATGTTAAAACTTGATAGTCGCAACCTTACAGCTTTTCATTGTTAGTTCACTCCTTCAACTATACAATCAAGAAGTTGTCATACATGCAGCAAGAGATCTGATAAGAGAATTCAAGGCTTGAATACTGAATGTTCTGCAGCAGAGAGAATGCAATAAATCACAGAGAGTTTTGCTCAACGCAGAACACACAAGATACCTAAGTTCGCAAGGCCGTGTTGTAGGCGTGGCCTACCGTTTGTAATAAAGACTGCTATTTTCAAAACAGGAGTTCAAATTTTCACTGATTTATGCTGATAAGATAAGTTTTAGAAACTTTTAGCATCAATTTCAGTTGTTGCATAGTTTAAGGCAATATACATGACACTAGTTGGGTATTAAGGAATATAAGAAGAAGCAAAATTGTGATGTTTTTAATTTCTTCAAACTCACGCCATCTTTTTAACTCATAACATGATGACAGCAATGGCTGAAGTACCTCGTTAATTTCCTGGATTGTTCATGTACAGTGATTTAATAAAAATTCCTTTTAATCTTGCAGGTCATATTTTCAACCATCTTCAAGTCAACTTTACAAACCTGTCAACCAGGTAAGCGTAATAAAACTTTCTAAATATTTCATAGTGCCTTCTGGTTCAAAATCAACCTGGTTTTTACATCCTGAGGTCAGATTTTTCATGACTGCTAATGACCGTGCCTTGTATATCACCTTTGTACATGTTAAAAGCTTTTGATTCTCTGGCAAGTCTATGGCTACTGCAGTGCAGTCTTCAACATCAGAGTTTAGAGAAAAGATATTTCAAATTCTCACACAGGCAACTGCTTGGACTGATTGAATTTGGAATTCAAGGTGCATGATAATGTGTTACTGTGGAAAGACTTCAATGCAAATACTGTAACATTATTAGAATAATTGCAGATAAATGCTTTACCATGTGAATACTTCGCAAAGTACAGTATGTGACTGTGGCTTTACTATTGGATTTGTGCTTCTGAAGTTGAACTTCACTGGAGTTTGTTTATAATTTTACATGGTTAATTTAGTGAGTAAAATTACCTGTAGATGAATGTAATTTAACTGTAGATCGACAGTGTTTTGTCATCTGTTATCTTGTTGTCAACTTTGTGCCACCATTCCCCTCAGCCTCCGAAAACGACTATGAACTGGAAACGGAGATCTGGCTCCAGTGGTTCAGCACAGACGATCCTTCTGATGGAGAGGATTTGGAACAGAAAACTGACATAGTGAGTTTTGATATTCAGTGCTTACTGCGAGACTTATTAAAATCTTGACACTGCATGTGTACTGTGCATCGGCAAAATTGGAAGGTAAACCAAACATCCTTTCATACTGTACCTACTACTCACGTCAAAAAGCTGACTTTAGTTTTAGAATATGTTCAAATCATTTCTTTTTTGACCTTCTGCTATTATACAGAGGGTTCACACACATACTGTATATACGCTGTGTATGTTGGGCTCAGTTTGTTTATCCCCCTTGCATCCCACAATTCTTTGCTTGAATCGAGATTGCATAAAGGCTTATTCGGTCAATTGACATGATGAATTAATCTTGTCAAAATATCTGGCCAATTTTCTTCCCTTTATGTAAGCATGACAAGGAGTTCTCCATGAAGTATGATATGAAGTTTTATGCAGCTTGCTTCATGAGAATGACGCAACACTTGAATTGACGCGTCGTTGCTTTACAATCTGACTTTGATAGAAACACTGTGAGGTGATTGTGACTGTGGTGAATATTGCTTGGTGTATCCAATGATAGATTGTTTCATTGAGGAGGGGCTTCTATGTTGACAGGTTTATGGGGTGTAGCAGTTTATTGTTTTATTTTATTGTATTTATTTCAGCAACAAAGGCATGACTTTGTTGGAGAGGTTATGTGGTGTGGTGGTATTATGGGCGTGAAGTTGACCAATTGGTTGGGGAGTGGGAGCATAATCCGTGCAGTTATTGTGATGTGCTCTGGACACCTCTTGATGTGTGTGTGGGTGTGTGCATGTGTTGGCTAGGCACGTGTGCTACATGGTCAGTCTGAATGAGACGGAATGACAGTCGGAGGGAGAAGATTTTGAATGTGTATACCTGGATCTCTGAGACTGGAACACCATATATTCGTTCAGTCTCGAGTTAAATTAATTACTCATTTGTTACATAATTTATAATTTAACATGCAGCTCTTTGAATTTCTGCTCTTGATGTGAAACTGATTTAAATGTCTGTCCAGTGTGATGTAAAAGAAAAACAACATATCTGCTCAGTCTCATATTATTTATTATTGTGTCACAAGGGTCTCATTCGTTATGTACATTGATGAAGATGACACTTCTCAACACAAAGTTGGCAGTTTGGCAGCAAGATGGCACAAAACTCATGAAACATTCCCTTTGGAAATGTACGTTTGATTCAAGAACTATGTATGGTGAAGTTATTTTATAAAGTACTATGAAGGGAAATAGAACATTTACTATGCATCAAGGTGGCATAAAAGGAAAAAGATTTAATCATCTTCAAATCATCAGGTGCAGCACCAATCATCTACAAACATCTGCATAAGGTTCATCCTCTGTGAACAGTAGGAGTTGCAGAAAATGCATCCATTTGAAGTTTTGAAAGATTAGATGAGCAAATTATTCTTCAGCAACGAAACTTGAATTTCTATCTGTAAGAAACTTTTTATTTCTTGAGGAGGATGCTACCATCATTCTAATTTTGAATAATGTATCACCATCCTGTGTCCACAAATGATTTTAAAATATGATTTTATCATTCTGTGAAGCAGCTCATATTTCCCTTTAGACCTTTTTTTTTTAAATGTAGCTGACATACAGTACTTCCTGACACTGCAGGACAGGGTAATTCATTCTTCAAGTGAATATCGCTGTAAGTCATTCTCTGCTCTTTAGTATAATGCAGAAAGCCTGTGCAGTGGTGAACCCGTCGACATAGAGTGCCGCACAAAGTTTTCGAAGGTAGACCATGTGACGGCCGGTCAAGCGGTGACGTGCGATACAACTTCTGGGTTACTTTGCAGAAATGTCGATCAAGCCGTCGGAGTCACTTGCTATGATTATGAGATCCGGTTTAAATGTATGGATTCAAGTAAGTTTGAAGAATGCACAGACATCTTGTAGTCTGACTTTTGTATATATGAGTATTGTATACTCATTGCAGTATTGTAATGATACCTCAAATGATGGCCAGTGCTGCAGTACTGTTCAATACATGAAGTGCAGGGCGCAAAATAACTATTTTCTTACAGGAGATGGCTTTTATGAACATAAACTTCCATAGCACCAAAGTTTGGTATGGCTGTAGATTCTTCGTTTTTTTTTACCCAAGCCTCTTACCCAGGCCTTGAAGATCAGTCATTTTTAGACACTATTAGGCAATTGTGCAAGTGCAGAGGAAGCCTGTGGCTTCTGTCATAGGTCAAATTTAACATCTTCCTTGGTTTGAAAGAACCGTGCCAGACTAACAGAATATGTTTGTGGTCCATTTTGAAGAAAGACTGCTCTTAAATAATTTTACAAGCCTTCTCGTAATTTCATTATCTGTATCCTTCTGTGAATGAGGAACTGAAGTGGCTCTTTTACTGTACCAATTTCAAGTTAAGAAGAATATCTTTGGTTTGAGGCACTTTTCAACAGTCATTGTGGTTGAATTATTGCACACTACCTACAATACTAGTTGTGTGCCATCACAAAATACAAAAAACCACTTGAACTTGCTTTTGTGCATTGTAAAAACATGGAGTGTAAATCTATTGATCCCAGAAAAAGATGTAATCTACCTGCAAGTTTAATAGACCCTCTGGCCCGACAGCTTTTGTTGTATGAATGTCAGCCCCATTTAAGAATGTAGTTTCCCAAAGAAAGTGTGATATTTGGCTATTGATCGATCTTTATATTTTAAACATATGGAATGTCACAGTTCAAAGTTGCCTTAGTGTATGGTTTATTCAATGACAGATTCACAGCTCCAGATGTAGTTAACATGAAAAACCGTCAGGATTTGGGAGTCATCCCCGTGTATGCAAGTGAATTGGCTCATGCGATGAAGCAACGACTTTTTCCCTTTTGCTCACAGGTCCATTACCGAAGCCGGAGTATGATTTAGATACGAGCGGTAAGGCTAGTATAAGTGACATGGACCCGGTGAGATGCGACGGAATCAGCACCAAGGTGTATGATAAAGTCGGTCCACTGGTGGGAACTTCCATCAACAACAGGCACTATTACCAGGCGGACGGGCCACCTAATTCTCACAACGCCTGTGCAATGTGGCCCGCGGGATCCTCGTCTCTGACCTTTCTACCACTGATGGATGGCATTTGCTTCTCGAGACCTCTGTGTTGTGAGCACGGGCTGACGGTGGAATTTTGGGGTTATTCAGACGAGCAGCAGACTAATGCCAACGCCCTTTATTTTTCAACCGGGGGTACCCACGACGGCTACCCCGGTATCACGGTGTTCATCAAGTCATCAAAAATCACCTGCGAGACTCGATTCACCCTACCATCCGGGGACAATCAGAAAATGTCGCTGACGGCAAACGAAGTACTCGGCAGCTGGTACCACGTCGCATGCACCTACAATCGCACGGATAGTTCGACGTGCCTGTACATCGATGCAACTCTGGTAGAGTGTGAAGATCCCGTGGATGTGAGCACCTTGGACAACGAAAACTACGATGACCTGCGTCTGTTTTCTCGCAACAAGCAGCCCGTAGAGAACGTCGCCAGTTCAACCTCCACCGATGCCAAGATCAGTGATATGAGAGTCTATTTTTACCACATGACTGCTGCTGAGGTGACTGACTTATATTCGAGGCAAACTAGCGGTAATTATGAGATTTCTTGTCTGCTTTAAAGTAACAGTCTTTCTTCCTTCATTGTTTGCCCATGCCAGAACTATGATCACAATTGTAGTCTTCAATCTTCAATTGCATGCTCAACACGGAGCTTTTTTAAAATATTCACTGTGTAAATTATGCAAGAAGTCTTTCCTTTTCACTCATAAACACTGTTGTAAACTCTATGTAAGAACCATGCTAAAGCTAAAGCCAAAGACAAATCAAGAGTAGCGTGTGTGAATAATTCTTGCAAGTATTCCAAATAGGCCTAAGTCGTGTATCAAATATTTGGGACCCTTTACCTGTTCAAACTATGTGGTTGAGTAATGGGTATCCGAAATAGGACTAGCCCAGCTCTGACTTTAGACCCAGCCCAGCTATGAATAAATGAAAACACACACTTGATGAGAAATGGCTTTTGCTGTAGCCTGTGCATGCCTACACACATAGTGAAATCACAACCCTGCAACAAAGCCTTCTTTCTACAAATTCAAACCTTGAATCTAAATATTAAAAGCCATTAGGATTGAAAAATAATAACTCATCATTCAAACATACTTTAGATCACATCAGTGTGTATTTTAAACATAAAAATACCTGTAGTTTACTGTTCATGTTTCGATTCCATGAAATTTAGGCAAGATCGCTGATGTAGATATATGCTATTGGCTACACATCTCACAATGTTAGGATATGATTCTTATCAATGTGTGGAAGGCTTTAGATGATCCTATCTATGTGCTTCCACGAGACACTTTTGGTTTATCTATCCTTAAAAAATCTACGGTTGTATTTTTTGCATTACATGACATATCTTACATTTCATGGGGAATTGGACTTTGAAAGCAATATTAATGACTTTTTTTGACTAATTGAACTTTTGTCATGCCAAACTGGTTTTCATCCAAAGTTACATTCACGACAAAGATTCTTTAGTGCTGCACTTCTTCAGCATGGCAGGATCTTTGGTCTACACAAAAATGGAGTTTTATGGGATGTAGACTTTTTGATCAAGGAGACTCAAAAAAGATGGAATTTTCCTTTTTTTTCACAAAATCAGTGGGTATGCTATTTCTTCTACTAATTCAGTTCCAACACCCACAGCTAGTGCTATGTTGCTTATTTGTTGTTGTACTTATGTCATTCAAAGATCAGCATGAAAAGAAATTCTTACTGGCGTACACATTCATTGAAACATGTACTTGAGCTTTTTTTTTAAGATGGTCCCATTTCATTCATTTTAGTTTCGAGCACCCATGGATATGTTCGGTCAGCTACCTAGATATACCCGACTCAGCCGGCCCTTATTTCAAAGCAAGGTTTTTTTTTCCGGGATGCCAAATAATGAAAAGAAAAATCTGTGGGTATAGAAGATTTGTGCAAAGTTATGCTTAGTTGACTGTGGATACTCTATGTCAGCAAACTTTTCTGTTTCCCTAGCCATAGAGGTTTACTTTCTCTTTTCAAGAGTATGGAGTGAAATAATCTGGTCATTTCCTAAAACTTTTTACCAATTCAAATTAACATTTTCCTTCTTCCTCTAAATAGGGGCATATGTTCATGTGTATTACATCGGTCGTGTGAGCGAAGATTCAGAAGAGGGCGTTGTGCTCGAGTGCAAAGGTCACGGGTCGTCCGGCAACCACCTCAGTTTCCATTGGTTCACATCACCAGATGGGGACACTTTCACTGAAATTGATCCAAGTGTCGACCAGTCAGTTTACGTTTACACCGATGTGGAGCCTAATGATTACCAGTCTGTTAGCAGGCTGCACTTCATCGACCATCCCAAAGTGAACACCATCTATGCTTGTGAGGGTTACGATCCCAACACCATGGCTACATCTTCCCAGATGTTTACATTAACCTTTGACCCAGGTAATGTTGCAGCAAATTTTTCACTTCAGAGTTTTAAATTCTTACTATGACACAATTGTTCTTGTCCAGGTTCACTTTATCATGACCTGTCCTTGTTGGCCATATCAACGTAAGGAAGAAATTCTGAATGATGGTACATACACATGTTTTCAGGATTAGATATGAGGTGATAGGTTTCCAGCCAATAAAAAATCAGTATATCAGTATTCTTCAAGGGAGTTTCAAGGAGGCTGCCCACCTTAAAAATTCTGCTCCCCCCGGAAAAGGAATCAAAAATAGGCTACTTCTATTTCAAATAGAGTCCTGGACCAAAGGTAACATTTGATAAAAATGTCTTGAAACTGACAGCCAGGATGTGATTGCATGAAAAGGCAGTGTCAAACTAATCAAAGTTCTGCATCGATATCTCTGTCTATTGAGAGAATTTTTCACGAATGTTTTACTAGTACACTTCATGCGCTGTCACCCCTCCCAGACACTTCTGCTCTCATGAAAACCTGGAGAACTCCGCACAGAGGTTTTGTTAGCGACGTCATAAATTGGAACTGTTTTTACACCTTCTTATGGAATGAATTTTTGTGTAACTAGTGCCATACCGTGTCAGTAACACTGCATGGTAGTCATTACAATATTTTCATGATATATAAACCAGTCATAGAATACAAATGGTCCTTAAATGCATATCTGCAGGCTGTACTAATTGGAGAGTCAAGAAGCCCGAGCTGGTGTTCCACTGATTTCCTGCAAATGAAGAAAAAAGCGGACGCGTTGGTAATTAGCATTGCATCACCATATCTACAGTACTGCACTGCACAGCATACAGCCGTGCACATATAAGGCCTGGTCACAATGTTTTGCTTTCCAGCCACTGACTCGTTTCCACGGGGAACATAAGATACTGCAAAACCTCTCTCTCATCATCAGATGTATCCCTGTGGTGTGAGAATTGAAATATATTTCACCAGTGAGATGTGTGATTCTTCACAATTTACTCCGAAGTGCATTATCTCTGGTATTAGAGAGATGAAGACGGCATTGTTTTTTATTCCCTTTCCTCTCAGATGTTA
Organism: Stichopus horrens; assembly: GCA_009801055.1. Classification (NCBI taxonomy): domain Eukaryota; kingdom Metazoa; phylum Echinodermata; class Holothuroidea; order Aspidochirotida; family Stichopodidae; genus Stichopus; species Stichopus horrens. The sequence continues at coordinate 9,187 of VJOZ01068642.1, forward strand.
CCACCTGGACACCGTGGATAAGCTCCGATGAACCTGATGATGGCGACGATATGGAGACCCTTGCTAATGTCAGGATGGTAATGTACTTCTTCACAGTCACCTGAAGATCACAAGTGCTTCGTTTGTTGAAATTACCCCAAAATCTACAGGTTGTCTCTAAATCGTATTCGGCATGAATGTCATGGCAGTTTCCTTCCATTCTGCCTCTTGCATAATTAATTAATTGCTTAAGGATGACTGTCAGCAGCAGGTATAAAACTGTTGAGTCTGAAAGTTGGAAAAATACCAGTGGAGGCAATGGTATTTTTGCATACTGATGAGATAAACTGCCTGTTATTGGAAAATAAAGGACAATCACGTGATTCCTCACCAGCCAATCACAGGGCTAGACAGGGACAAGGTGTCCTTTGTCCGTTTGAAGAACACAACAAATGTCTTTAAGGGAAATACCTTGAACATGATTACTATTACATCTTTTGTAATACAAGTTTATTGGATCAATAAGAGGAAGCAACTACTGTAGGCATGAATTGCTTTTTCTTAATTTTGTCATATTTATCCACTGTGGAAACAGGTACGTAACTATGACTTTTTGAAAAGGCCAATTAGTAATCTTGGAAATTGACAGGCATGGTTTCTGCTGTGTGAGCAGAACAGTATTTTTTACCCAACATGAATTGAGGAGATGGATAACTTTCTTTCCCCTAATTATTCCCTTTCCTCTCATTTTGTTTACCATCTCTTAAAAAATGTAGTCTTTAAGTTCATCCAAAGTTTCAATCTTTAAATCTTTTTTTTTTGTATGGTTCAAATAACTCTCTTTACTTCTCCTTAAGTGTAGACATAAATCTGTGAAATGAATATATCAAGTGCCTATATGCCTCCACTAAACAATTTGCATCGTCCATTCAAGTGCAAAAGGTATTAGTTCAAAGGGAAGTATAGGTTGTTAGTCAAGATTCCCCCCCCCCTCAGTGAAGAATTCTGAAAAGTTTGCCGCTGCCACCGGTTTTGACGTAAATCCTCTGGTATTAATCACCCTCCAGTTTCTCAAAGCACACACAAATACACACCTGCCATATCATGTATTCACCCCCTTCCCACTGGCTTTTTACAAATTTTGTAAAATGCTAGACATTTAAGATTGGTCTTGCTTGGTATAATTCCTCCTTTACAGAAATATTTTATTGAATACAATCTTTAATATCTTACCAGGTTTATCCACAAGTGTGCTCCAATCCAATCGACGTCGAGTGTCGCACTCTGTACAGTAAAGAGAACCATACCTCTACTGGGCAGGTCTTTGCTGAGAGCTGTACCGTGAGCAATGGACTTCATTGCATCGGATCTCAACAGACTGGGGTGTGTCTCGACTATGAAGTTCGTTTTCTCTGTATAGGGGGTGAGTGACTTGAATTATGCCTCCAAGTTTCACCAACGGTGGCTCGTTTACCTTTCACACTGCAGTTAAAATACAGAAGAAGTTATATTTCACTAGAGAGAGATGTTACCATTTGTTTGTATTGTATTGATCATCAACATTAAAATCTTCTTCGCAATTACCATCATATCTCCTTATAAGGTGTAACTTTAATTTGTATATGATTTGAAAATTTCAGTACTCATTAGCTTGTATTTGCTTTGGCTGTGACTCATGCCCTCAGTTTATTATCTCACTGTCTAAAAAAGGCCCTATGAAAATGCAGCTGGGGTATGTCTTAAAGGGTACTTTGAACAAATCTCATTAGGTTTAATAATTGCAATTTGTTTGGTCAAAAAGACTACTTATTTAGTTTTTTTTTTTGGGGGGGGAGGAGTAAAAGTAAATGCATTTTATCCATTGCAAGCAACACTAGTCTTGCCCTTCATCATTTCAGTACAGCAATGAATCTTCTAGTGTATTCTCTGTGGACCAACTGCATGCATTTTTTTTTTTCAATCTTTAATGTTACCTTGATATTCATTTGGACTTCCAGAATGGATTTGAAAGTTCTGGGATGATGGGAAAATTTGTACAGTGTCGACTGAATGGTGAACTGAGTTTGCAAAACAGTATTGAAGATCTTTCATGAATGAACTAATTTGCATAACAATTGAGTGAATAAAATGAAACCCATGAACATTTAGGAAAATTCAATTATTGCAAATTTAATTTTGGAAATTTCATTTTGGACGTTTGTAATGATGTCACTGATAAGATCTATATCCAATATATCTATTGAATTCGTTGTACTGATTTTGTTTATCAAGAATGAACAACAAGTGATTATGATTTCTGTCACTTTTAGAGGTCTGGAATTTGTGTTCATTCTGTTGCCCCTTCCTGAGGAAGTTTTGCTTATGGAGGCATTGCAATACCATAAATGTTCCTCAGTAAAAGGACATACTTTATGCTTCTTTTGTTATTTTCAAACTGGAAGTGCGCCCTCTATTCCAGTCATTTTTTTACATGGGGATGCAAAGTGTGATTTTTGCATTACCCAGTGAGTTATTTTGAAGATGATAGCATTATACCTTAGTATCTATTTGTCTCCCAGTAAATTACAGATGGACAAGTTGGTACAATGACTTCAGTCCCGGTGCAGAAGATATGGAGACCTTTGTCAACCACGCTGCAAACGTAAGGACATAAAAACATGCTTCTCCTACAAGTATGAAACTCAACCACTTAAAGTAGTGGAAGGTTGCACATAACATGTTTCCCTTATCCTTTGGTATGGGATAGAATCGTCAGATATTTGCAATGCACTTTGTCTTTGTCAGTCACTATTTCTGTTGGTCACTCGGTAACATCTCTGAATCATAAGAGAACGAAATATCAGAGAGAAAAGTTTCAGCGGTGGCATCATCACAGTTGTCTTAATGTAAATCATTTTATTTACATGCAATACCTTTGATGCATGTTATTAAGTTGTTCATTTTATCCTCAAGACCTCTTGTTCTAATGATAAGATTGCTTTTGTTCTCTTTTCTAGATAGTTGCAATAACACTGGAGAAATAATTACCATCTTGTTCAAAAGTTTTGATCAATGCAAAGTGAAATTCAGCTGAAAAGCGTCAGTTCCTTTAAGACTCCAGTAGCCACATACCCACTGCAAATGGCGTTTTGACAGGGACCCTACCCCGGATCAATGACTGACCAGAGCACTGTTCATTTGATTTCTTTCTCCGATCATGGGGAAATTTTTTTACTAGCTAAAGGAAACAATTTCCCAGTACACAAGGAGAAAGGCATGGATTGCAGAGGCACTATTGTTTGAATTGTGGTCTTGGGCTAGATGAGAGTTTTCTAAAGGTCTTGTGTGCCTGATATGTATATTTGTCTTAACGATTCAGGCCAGGTTCAGTCCAAGTAAGGATACAAAAATTACAAAAAAAAGTAGGTCAAGTGACAGAAAGAATCTTTTTAAGGTGTCTTTTTGAAGACTCCTGTAATTGGAAGTTGGAAAACGATGTTGAACCTGTATTTGTATGATGTAAAATAGCTTGTAACATGAACACTGAAGATAGTATTCCTTTTGAAGTTGAGAGACTGAAGTACCCATCACCCCAGAAAGGTGTAATTCTCCCAACCAACTTGTTCCAGCTCCTCCCACACCTTGTCTAAAACTCCTTGTGGAAACACAGTCCTAGTTTAAGTACCACATATCCTGGTATGGTAACATACAAGGGCCACTTGGTATTATCAAAACACTCCACCCTGTGTATACTGTATAGCATGAGATACCCTGCCTTTTTAGAAAATATTGTCAATCGAAGAGTAGAAGCAATTTAGAATTTTGCTTGCCCCTGACCCAAAGCATAGTTGATGAGTGACTGTCTTTTAGGCAAATTAAGAGTGGCTACTAACCTTTCACAGTATTTTTCACAAGGAAATTATTTTCATTGACATATTGACAATTTGTTACAAAAAAGGCATTCCATCTCCTTTTACTATGAGCTCCTGGGAGCAAAACCTCTGTCCTGAAACGGCCGACAAAAGAGAATAACAATGTTGGTGATATCAGTAATTTGCAACTATTTTGCCTCAATTTAGATTTTAGAAATCTCAATGGATGAATTTAACATTTCTGAAAATGTGAAGGTGAAACTTGCATTTCAACTGGTTAATCTTGCACATACGTCATACATCGATTACCTAAATCTTCTGTTACTTGCACTGCCTCTGTTTTTTAAATAGCAATTTCTGTATCTGGCACTATTTAAGCATCCTGCTTTGTGTAAACTATGGTGACCCCATTGCCTTAAGGGAATTAAAGGAAAACAGTCAACATTTGTTTATGATGAACTGCTATATTTTCATTTCTTGTGTGCAGGGTCACCTTGATTTGTGTCTGTTTCCCTTGTTCGCCGAATGCCGGACGGTCGCCGGCGACGTTTTGTGGCACCAGGCAAGCAACAACCAGCTCACCTATCCTTACATTTGTAACAAAAATGGTCTCTGGTGTAAGAACAGTGATAACCCATCTAACTGCCCTGATTTTGAAGTCAGATATGCATGCCCATATTATCCAGGTAAGTTTGTTTGTGTAGTTTGTCATGAATGTTACAAGTTTCCTCTTACACCTTTCACCTGACATACATTCATCTCATTACATTCCACTACTTGTCGGTGTTTGTTAAGTTGTTACCTCAAGTTTAAGGAGGATAGGTACTATAGGAGAAAAGGACATATCTGCACCTTCCTGTACTCTTTAAATTAAGCATGAATATGTTTTATGTAATTTTGCAAACACTACAGTGTGAGTTGAGAACTAACCTCACAGTCAAAATTTTAGTGCTAAAAGCTTGTGCAAGTAATCAGAAAACACATTGAAATTAAACCCGCACTTTACCAGGAGTCTCTAACTCCAGAGGAAGGAGGAGAATTCGTTTTATATGTTGCTCCCTGCCATTAAATTAGAGAGAAGTATCTAGTGTGCATTGTGGGGATCAACAGCAACAAGATCTGGACCCTCACAGTATGCATGGAACCATCTCCTGGCGGTGTAGTTTGGCTTCAGTTTCCTCCTCTGCTCCTGGCCTCAAAAATTTCAGCATTCAGTTTGAAAAAAAAAAAAAATAGGATACCCGACTTTGGGAACGGAAAATTACCTAGAATGTGCCTTGATTTCTCTGTGACAAAAAATAACACATTTGCATAAAAGGGAAACTTGTTAAACTTACCGTAGACATGATCAGTCTTAGTAAATCATGTAGGTCTACACAGGGGTTGGCCTCATTGGTCTACCCCTGTTGGGGTTTGGCCCCTGGACCCCACAGACAACCACGCACCCATGCCAAGGGGGATGGTAGCTTGGGTATTGTGACTACCTTTGGCATGAGTGAGGTTGATAAGATAGTTTTGATGAAAAAGCTGGGTAACATGTTAGTGTGAGAAATACAATCATACAATCTTTTGAAAGTTTTGGGGCTTTTCAATATACCTCCTGTATATGTAATTGCATATGCAATTTGCTGGCATTTACCTAAGAAGAAGAAGGAAACATAAAAAGGAACTGATGAACTTTTCATTGTAAACATTGTCATGTGTGATTCTTCGGCACATTTGTGAATTGTGAGTTAACTGATTTAGGATGTTAGTTCACAAAGTTAACAAAGTAGTGAATGGATTTAACCTCTGGTATGTTTCTTTAAACAGCTGTCGAGCCAGACTACCAATGGGAATTTGGCGGTCGCACCAGTCTCTCGGAAGATTACCCGTCAGATTGTGGGTCTCTCTCACTTTCATCTTTCCCCGCGACGCATCCTGACGCGAGCGCCATTGGCACATCTAACAAACCACTCACCTTCGTATCAGCGCATCCGTCGGTGGAGGCAGCTTGCGCTGAATATTTGGACGGAAGCAGCCACATCGATTTGGGAAATTACTCCTTCCACTACATCACAGATGCCAGCAGATGTGATGATGGAAGCTCTTTCTCATTTTGGTTTCGACCCACCGTGAGAATTAGTGTAACCAATGATAACTTCATCTCATCCGGCAGTCACATGGAAGAGGGGAAAGGGATATCATTCTATCAGTGGGGTAGCACATCTGAATACGTCATTCGCATAAAAACAAGAAAGCATGCGTGGCAAGCAGAAATGGAGGAATCCACATTTCCCTTGTTCGTATGGACGCACGTGCACATCAGCATCGATCCCCCAAACGGATTCACCTATTACCTGAACGGTACCTACGAGGGACGTGTCACAACTTTTGGGACTTCCACCTATAACGTGGTTATAGACTCTGCCGCCACAAACCTGATTCTGGGAGCCAAGAATAACGATTTTGCCAAAAATGGATACGGTTCGCTGAGTGACTTCAGAATCTACAGCACCGCCCTAAAAGAGTCCCATGTTGATGCATTCGGGTCATGTGGAGAAGCAAGTGAGTATCAAAAGTCCAACCTACCTGTCACCAGTTGGCATCTGGCGCTCTAAACGACAGGTTTAATCCACCTCTAAGGAAAGAATTCATGAAAATTGTGGTAATTTTTCCCTATTGGTGAGAACTGTTTCTCAGTAGCATGCCTTGATTGGAACTCCAGGGTGTTTTTTTTTTTATCAAAACTTTCTTTCTCACAGTGATGTATGCGTTATGGAGAGTCTGTGACCTTGTCACAGATTAATCAATTGGACATCTTCTTCAGTAATCTTGACTGCTTTGAAAGCAAATGTAATTCTGGTGGTGATACCGATGATGAAATATTAGAGCTTGCAGATATATTCCACATTTAGCTTCTTTTTTTTTTAGTAAGAAAGACAAATCATTTCCATTTAGCAGTAAAAGACTGAAATTTGGGTGACAGCTTGGATGCTATTTCGCTGTACATTTTGGTTGTATTGTAGTTGTTAGCATTAGGCTCTATTTTCATAGTTAATTCTTGAATTACCCCAAAATTACTGCACGTACTTCATGGTTGGCCGTTAAATATTCTGCATGGAGAGATTTTAGGGTGAGTTAAAAACTTTGATGATGATGCTTCTGAACTGAATTTTTTTCACTTCTTCCACTTTTTCTTTCAAGTGCATTCTCATGAATTTGACTCAATATCTCATCTCTTTTGCACGCTTCATCTTCCCATTCCAGATGGGGATGTGACTGTGTCGTCTCTAAACAGAAGCTCCCATCACCTCGACTTTGACCTGAGTATCGATTGCGTGGTCTGGGGCCATCCGGAACCGACCGTAGAATGGTTGTGGTTTGACGATATCGGTCAAGAAGGGGCACCCCAGACTGTGGGTCTAGGTGCCTTCATAAGTGAAAGTACCTCCGTGGTAGGGTGCTGGAAAATGTTGGAATTATTCATACCGGATTATGCATATTCAGTGTATGCAAATAAGACCATCATATGCAAAGCCAAGAATGATGTTCAACATGACGTTGCCTCGATCCAGCTTGATATACGTGAGTGTTCATGGCGGGGATTGATGCCATAGCAGCATGGTTAGGAATCATATTACCTATTACTGTAACATCTTCTGCAAGCCGCATTTTCTCGAATTGTTATAAATGTAGTCAAAAAGTAATCTTTTTACAAGATGTTAATATTTTCATGGTCCTTAATTATTCCATAGTGGTTGTCCCTGTAGTTAGTTAGTTCTTCTGATTTCATCTATCATTACCTTTTTTTTCTTCTGCTTCAGTTTTTGTCTCAGCTCAAAAATTGTTGCTGAGATGTAATACCTAGTCTGTAGATACCAAATATGGCTGACCAACTGTGGCTCAGCTTTGCCTCTGATATGCAAAAGCAATGAGTTGCAGTTCTGATCACCAACAATAGAGTTTAACAGATCGGTTTCTACAGTACAAAATCTCTGAATTTGGTCAGGTCGCAGTTTGTAAAAAATTTCATTCCACTTTTAAAATTGTGTTTGCATTTTATGAATCATTGCATAATATACCAGCTGTATGATTTACACACATGAAACGTAAATATGATTTCAAAGTGATTGCAAACATTTGAGGATGACCTTTCCCCTGGCCTAAGTTCAATGATTGAGCAGGGTTGTAGTCAAGGGTGACCTTGGCTTCAAATTTCAGGCTTTGAGCAGCCTCAAAGTCTCCATACATATGGCACTACAAGTTTCTGTCCAAGGTTGCCCTCATGGTTGGTCTACCAGGACGTGACTCGGACTTGTCTGTGATTGAGTGAAGTGTCCACTGTCCAAAACACCGGTTATTATTTTATGTGGTAGTCCTGGTGTAGGAGGATATCCTAAACTCATTTCATTGCAAGCAACTTTTGTTTCAAATGTTGTTCTTGAGAAAACCAAATTGAGTTGTTGCTTGAATCAAACATAATGGTTTGCTTGCGATATTTGAAACTTGGTTACAAAAGGTGGTGATGAATTTGCTGACAACACAATGCAACTGAGTCGGTTTACGGTACACCTACCTTGAAATAAGTCAAGGCCGAATCTTTCGTTGCTGCGCAACCAAATTTTGAGGAAAAAAAAGGATGGCCATATTCTAAGGGGACAACTAGGAGAAATGGCTAAGATTTCAATGTCAAACACATGCATGGACAGCTGAGTTGAACTTTGTGATGGGGTGCCACTCTGACAGTTTACCACAAAGTGTGGTTGTACTGTTATATCATCCTGCAGCTAGTGGGAATGTATCCACCCAGCTTTGAACTTAGTGATCTGAACTGTCTTCAAAACCTGTTTATCGCAAAATTGTGGGCAGTTAAAAAGACAGCGTCATACTCTAGGTTGGCAAATGAAGCAAAGTAGTGTATCGATGGAAACCAAATATGGTATAAGACTTTTGTCCAAATTAATTCTCTTCCCTTTACCCCTTATAATCATATGTTCTTTTTTTTTTCTTCCCCAGTTGATCCATGCGAGTACACACTTGGTATACACACTGGCAAGTTCACGAATGACCAGTTTGAAGATTCAGTGGATGGTGTTTTACCACAGGTGACTTCTTCTTCCTCATTTCTTTGTGTTTTGCTTGTCTCTTGACCTTGCTTTAGTGCAAGAGTATTCAGAAAGTGCAATTTCAATATTTTCATGAACCAAGGGGGTGTTACTTGTATGGGAAAGTTAGTAATGATCATTATCGAATATTTTCCATTCGTGACGAGTTTTATGATATGGTCTGGACCATTGCTTTAAAAGTATCAAGATCAGGGCTGTAGCTACGGTGAGCAGTGCCAAGCAGCCCTCCCTGGGACTAGCAATTCCTTCCCGCATTTGCCATTAAATTTACGCCTTATCTCCCAGCACTAACTGAACAATTAACTAAATATAACAGATAAAAGCATCCTTTTGATTTAATAACATTCCAAGATTTTTCGAGTATCTCCCCATAGCAGTGCTTGCAAGATATGCAGCACTCCCGGGATGCAGATTCCTGGACGCTGCCAGGTTGTATTGTCCCAGGATATCACCAGGGACTATGGTGAGCACTCCTGGAGCTTACCAGGAGTGGCTGGTTTCCTTGCTTGGAGCCTGGCACTGAAGTTTGTCTAGCTACAGCCCTGATCTACAGTAGACTAAATAATAGTTGCCATAGCAATCCATTGCTAGCTGCTGACAAAATAGGATCAACAAATACGTTATGAATGTTGATTTTCATATCGAGAGAGTATCCTACCTCTAAAAAGTGACAAAGGTGGTGGCATTTTTTCTGTGATGATAGACTGAGATGTCAGAAATTTAGTTTCAACTGGTTTTTGTTCCGTATTCCTTCACCATTGACTTTGTTCTCATAAAACCGTGTTTTATCTAGTGGATAATTCCTCTGACTGTAATAGACGATAGGAGTTGACAATTCTTACCAAGTATAGATGACTAATTCTTCAACACCTTGATTAGATTAATTTCAATTCTGAACATAGCGGTTGCATGCGTAGTTTCGACAACACCAAGCATTGTTCATGTTAGTGAGCAAATCTGTGGAACACATGGAATCAACGTCTCATTCTGATATTTGCACAGGGCTATGTAAGGATTTCCAGTGCAGTTGAACTTTTAATAACACAGGGAGGAATTTCCATCTGCTTTTTACATCATGTCTGGATTGTAAACCCAATGAATTGACTTTGTTTCTTTTTGTTTAGGTGCCTTCACTTGATAGCGCCACCAACTGGAATCAGCTCGATGCCAGCCGTACGCTAATCGTGGATCTCCTTGTCAAGCACACGGTGAGTGGCGTCAACAGGCTGTCCTGTGGTTTGAGAGATTATGATGCAATGTTTGATGCCCCCACAATTCACTGTAATGTAACGTTTCAGTTTATCAATACCACAAGTCTAGAATGGAATAGTTCAATTGGTCAGATAGTTTTTCAAACTTTCATTTTTTTTCTTTCAAACGCTAACACTGATGCACACTGATGCAGTATCACGCTAAATAAGTTGTAAGCCACGAGAGGTGATTGGTCTTTAAACAGGCGTCATGATTACTGAATCTTTGTGTAATGGTGGTTAAATAACAGTGAACTATCGGCCACTTTGCATTTCTGTAAACGATGATTTTGGATTGATGTGTGATATTAACACAGTTTATGTAATGTTATTTATTATCATAGGGGTTTTAGCTCGACAAATTTCAGTGCTGGACTCCTCACCAGGGAACCAGCCTATTCAGGTGGGGTCCAGCCTCCAAGGGCAAGCTCCACCAGCCATCGGGGTCCAGGACTCTAGAGAACAGTTACACAGCTACAATCATGATTATCGTGTTTTGTTACTGTTTCTATTATCCATGATTTATGTATTTTTCTTTTTCAGATTGTGGGTGTGGCTCTACAAGCGCATGAAAGCTTTGGGGGTCCTGCATACGATACACAAGTGACTGTTGAATACATGGATACGGATTCTAATTGGCAGCCATTTGAGGTTAGTTTCAATGCACTGCATCTAGCAAGCCGCCTTGCCACCAAAATGACGGCAAGAACCTCTGCCAGCTAGGTCAAGATCTGATAAAATTTATAAGGAGAATGAGGAGAAGTTTCTGACCGATGGTGTGAAAAAGTTTTTATCTCCATGAAACTTCAACCCTAAAGCATCATTTGAAGTTGGAGATGATTTATTCTGTCTTTTTCACAATGTGTGATTATTTTATGGCAATCCTGTCAGAAATCACAGTTCTGTGGTGCACCCCGCCTAAACAGTCGTCCATTCACATCTCCCTTGCTTTTCATTGAGGATTCCAAAAGGGCCATAGGTATTGATCACCAGAATTAGTCCCATGTAACATTGTCACTGAAGCTTTACTTAACAGCCTGAAATTAGACAGCTTTTTGTATCAGCAGCATTTACAGTATGCTGCAGAGATGTGCAGAAATCATTGAATATGTTAATTCTATTCTACTGTGATTTCTTGAATATGGTCAAAAGGGAGGATTGTTAAAGAAGTGATAAACTTGGCAGATGTTTCCTTTAGGGGAACAGGTCATTACACTGCAGTCAGTGCACCACGGGGGCTTTTGCCCCACCAGTGAGAGCATTCTCCCCAAATTCCCCCTCATCTCAGCTGAAGTGACATGACAATGTATGGCAGTTCTTTACATTTAAAAGTCAAAAACAAGTACACAACAGCTCTCCTAAGAGCTGCTACGGTGAGCTGTTTTCAAAATTTCTACTGAAGTTACATTCAATAGAAAGCTTGTCAGACTCTCGTAGATGACTTTTTTTGACAATTCACGTGGGTGGTAAATGATTCGTCTCAAATTCATTTTAGGCGAATTTAGGTGCTGCGGAGCTATAGAAAGTCTTCAATGAAATGGCCTGGTGACACCCCTGTGTAAATTCTTGATTTTGTGTTTACCTTTCTGTGGTTAAGTCCACAAGATTCAAGGAAGTCCACAGGACTTAATTTTTCACCCAGAGATATGCTTAACTCTCCAAACCATGGGGGCTTCACCCAGGGACCCTCGACAGACTTTGCCTCTGCACAAGCTTTTATATTTGAAGTATATTATCCTGAGGTTTTATTGTTCCACCCAGAGATATGCTATATCTTCACACCTTGTGGGGACTTTTACCCTACAGACCCCCACTTGGGCCTTACCCTTAGTGAGGGGCCCTTAGTTCTCATCATGTCAGCTCAGAGGAATAGCTTTAAGATCATCAGGATTGATTATGATCATTTGTGACCTTTGCATTTAATGATGCACTTTTAACAAAAATATACCTGTCCTTCCATTAAATTTTTCACCCAGAGATATGCTAAAACCTCAGAGCTTCCAAGGGCTTTGCAACCTAGACCCCACCACCAGCTGTAAGAGGAACCCCTGGACCTCACTTCCCGAGCTTGACGTTTGTACTCGATTTCGAGCTGCATACTAAATTTTTTTTGTCCCCCAAGAATTTCTTTGGCCCTTAATTTTACCTCTCTAAATCCTGTTGGCACCACTGTCTGCAGTGCTGACTATGTGTAATTATCTTATGGAAAACATACAGTATCATCAAGTGTATCATTATTGTTGAAACCAATAGAGAGACAAGAATATAAGTAATATATTGTCTACTACAGCACATCAGAAAAACCCCAGGATAGTTGTAAGATACGTTGCTATCAGACTGAAAGTAACTGCTGTGTGACATCGAATTGGAGCACTCTTAATTAGGGGTTTACTGCTGTGGCTTTTGCTGCGAAACAGGGGATGATGTCACAACATCATGCAATATCCTATTCTACTCTATCAAGTATGTTCTCTGGTTTGTAGAGAATGTTCATTTTGTGTACGATTTAGTTCCTGGAGAACTTTTACCTTGACTTCAAACTCATTTCAAATTTTACAGGTGTTTTAAAAAGAACCCCCACAAATCATTAGTGAGTCTCCCCTGAACAAATTCTGAGGGGTGTTTTTACCGTTCCAGATTGACGGTATTTCTCAATTCTTGCTCTATTTGTCAGATGAACTCGCCCACTGGTGCAAATATATACTCAGGTGGCTGTACATTACCAGATGAATTTGCCAAATTCAGCGATCTGATATTTTACCATCAGTGGTAAACGTCGGCCGGATGTGATCTTTCATCATCGGTTGATCCCTAGTATTAGCAGCACCAGATTTCTAACATTACCATTTCTTTCGATGTGTTACTTTTATTCATTCTTGTCATCTATTGCTTAGTTCAAGCTTTCATTTGTATCTCGCAGGTGTTGTCCTTGGTCGACATTGAAAGTTCCCCAAAGACATTCTGGTTTGCATTTGCTGTTCCTCAAGACACCACGAAACTAAGGTTTAAACCAGAAACATTTAATCTCGCAACGATGTTCAGAATTGAACTCAACGGATGCAGAAATGATGGTAATTTAAAGGGACTTATTTACATGAGATTGATAAGTTTGTGAGGTGTATGAAGGGTATATAAAACTAGAAGGGTTTCCAAAAATCAGATTGAATCGTTAGTTACTCACAAATTAAAGTTCCTTTGCATGTAACATCTTTGAAAGAATCTGTGATCAGAATTTTTCATGTTTGCTCACCACTCGTACCCTATGAGAGTATGTAGTATAAATCGTATGGCAGCTCTTGCCTTTGAGAAACAAAGCAATACAGATAGCTGATTGAAAGAGAAAGTTCTGTGAAAGAGACGAAAGCCACTTTGAATTATTCATTATGCAAATGTAGGTGTGGAATGTCAATCATTATCCAAGTGGGTGATACCATTTGTTCCTTGTACCATTACTGTGCATACATTCGCATGCAATTTACGTCAGTCTTCAACCACAACTGTGCTCTGAGGGCACCGTGGTTGTAAGAAATGTGACTCTTTCATATCATAGAAGCCTGTACTTTGTGCACTTTAAAAGTGATCTGTCATGATTTGTTCACTCGAGTTACAAAAATTAGGGAAAATTGGGAGAAATCAGAAGATTATGTGTTTTAATATAAAGCTTTGGAATACTTGTCTAGGACTGAAATATAGAATATTCAGAATATTGAGATATTTGTCATATTCTCTGTGACAGAATGACATCATTTATCTGTCACAGATTAGCAAGAAGTGTCATCCGAGAGGAAACATCTTCTTCTTCATCACACTTGATTTATTTCCTCCCAGTGCAATAAAGTGTTGAATTTGCTACATTCAATCATTCAAATATCTTTTACCCGGTAATAATTTGCGTACATTATATTTCACACAGTATTTTCCGGTACAGTGACTCTGAGTGGTCCTTCGATTGCCGAGCCGGGTGATATGGTGACCTTATCGTGTAACGTCAGCGGTGAAAACGTGAACAGCCTTGATTGGTATTTTGTCCCTGACAACATGATAAATCCTCAGCTGGTGTCGGATGGTGCCAATGGCGTTACTCTCACTGACCCTTCCTCGATAATTCCAACCGGTGGAATAGCCAATCTCAGCATCGCGTCCGTGGACGAATCTCACGGTGGCTCCTACATCTGCTCTGTCAACAACCACACCGAATCAGATTTGCTAAGTCTCTCCTTCTCTGCTCGGAAGGGTAACGTCACTGTTGCAGCCAACGACACTCGGTACGATCCTGATTCAAGTTCGCTCACGTTGTCCTGCACCTTTGTCTGGGATGGTGACTACCTGAACACTTCGTGGTTGATTCCCGATGGCTCTGAAATATTCGGCAATCAGTCGAGTTACAAGTACCAATTCACCAGTGTGGAAGGTACAGCACAGCTGGTCGTAAAGTCCTTCAATTTTTCGACTGATGTTGGAAACTACACTTGTAGAGGCTACACTAGTGGAGGTGGTGAAGAGGAACACCAGCTTGACATCAGTTACGGTAAGGGAATAATTGTCCATGCATGGAAAAGTAAGCATTGAGAATAACTTGGGACTCAAAAAAAGTTGTGTGCCGTCCGACGTTCTCCCTCCCTTCGGTCTGCGGTCGCAGAATTTGCTCCTTGTGAGACTGCCTGTCTCTTTCTCTAGTTTTAATGATGTCAACCCACACCTGACCCCTCTCCCTTTTAGCACAACATCAAAACAAAAACAAAATAGTAATAGATGTTAAGTCAAGTTTTTTGCTAGTAATTTAAAAGGTATAACCCACTGTGGACTGTCATTTGTCGTTGTGTGCCATGTGTGTGGTAAAGGGTTGTCAACTCTCATTCTCAAATTGGTCAGTCTCACATTGTGGTTATTTTTACCTTCCATTGTTTTTGTTTCATATAATCAGGCTAAAATAATACGTGATTGTCTGTACCTTGGCAACAAACAGGAAACAGGTCAACCATTTTATGCATCTTCATGTTGGGTGTGCTCACCAAGGAGCAATTTCTGTGACCACAAAAGTTTAATTTGTCCTTATACTTGAGTATACCCAAAATATTATTATCCAGAAAGTTAATATTTTTTTTATTCTAGATAAATTATGAATGCTCAGCGAATATCAACCAAAGCAGTGTCGTGTAGCAGAAAGTAAATTTTACAAGGAAAAAAGATACATGGCCATGAAGTGCCCCTTTCCTGCCCCCCATCCCCTTTCCAGAAACAGAGAGTTTACAGAAACAGAAACTAAATTTGCAACACTAAACGTGCAGCCTCAAAACACCTGGAATGTGCTATTTGAGACAATCTGAAAAGTTTGTGCCATAAATTTCCTTTCTTGTATGCCATGTGTCAACTGATTGTGGTAACTCCACTTCGATAGCCGCCAAGGTTGTCCTCCTCAAGTCTTCGACGAATGGCCACCCTACCTGTCAGATGAGGCATGCGGTGTACCACCAGTGAATGATGGCCGACTCTGACAGATTTAGTAGCAAATTATTCTATAAGTCTAGATGCAAGATGCACTCCCCAGAAAGCACAAATTAATGATACGAATCAAAACGGGATGTACCATATTCTGATGACTGGGCGGTTTCATCATTTCTCTTTCTCAAGCCTGCTTGACCAATGAAGATAACCAGTCTTGTCCTTCATATACACTCCTGACATTGATAGAAATTGTAGAATTTGTATGACTTAAATGGCAATATCAGCTGCATGTAGGGTGCAGCAAATCCCCAAAAGGAACAAAAACATAAAAAAACTAGTCAACATGGAATTTATTATTAGTGGTTTGCATGCTTACGCAAAATGGAAAAAATTAGAATTTCATATCCGCAAATTTGGTATCTCTTTTAATTGCAACATTCATCAAAATTTAGGAGAATAAATAGGTCAAAGGAGGTGATAAATTATGTCGGACTACAGTTCATGATTTCAATCAAGGGGCTATGACTTTAGTGTACATGTGATACACCAGTGAGACTTGTACTCCTGCACATTCACCATGTAGGCGTGATACACTTTTTACAAAAAAGAACCATCAATTTTGCAAATGTGAAATTCTGTTTCTTTTACTGGCTTTATTCCATTTCCATTATTTTTCAAAGTGGGTACTATCAACTTTGTTCATTGAATGATGTGTACCGTCTGAAATTAACCTTGCGTGTGTACATTTAAAAACAAAGAAAAAAAACTCGAGATCAAACAGAACCTCATCCTTTTGCTTTTTCCGTACATACTTGCAATCACTTTACATTTTGTACCAAACGATGTTACACAATATGTACACTCTGTACTCATGCTGATAGTCGCTCTAGATCATCGGTCTTAGTTATCCGCTAACTAGCTGGTGTCGCCCTCAAGTAATACTTTTTATGGGTACCGGCAGGTTACCACAGGAACCAAACCAAAGTCCTCTGCAGTAGTCTACAGATCAAAAGTTGGGATGGTTACCCATTTTGAAAGCAAATTTGTGTGAAAGGTCATGAATGAGATTTCCCAATATATTTTTTTTTTTGTAAATGTAAAACAAGTGGATGAAGCTAGACAGAGATAACAAACAAATGTCTGGAGAATTTCCTGGTTTCCTCATAAGACGTGATCAGTGCTTCTCCGTATGTGATATCAGATTGTCATTATTTTTATTTTATATTATGTGTATCTTGAGAAGCTTTGGCAAAGGTTATTGGAGCAACATGTCACTGGATGTGTAAAGAATTTTGCTACTGAGATGGCTTAATTTAAGGAATAGCATGTTTAAATTAATACCTCTTTTACCAAGAATAAATTTTCTAACAAAAGTTTTTGAGATCATCACTCTTAGCATTCCCATCACAACATTTGAATCAGTCTTTTGTGGGTTAGTCTGTATAGGAATCAGTTTGGCACAAATGAGGCCGTGCTCTGATATGGGTGAGCACGGTGGATATTGCTCTACAGCGGTTGAGCAACCTCTATCGGAACACAGATCAACAAAGCTCAAAATCGAGATCCACTGCCCTGGGTCAAGGTTTGTAATATGAACACAGTCCATGGATCAAGTGAACACGGATCTCATCTATATTCCTTTTTCAGTGTCTGTGTGCTACCAAAGGTACAGTGCTTGATGAAATGACAAGCCAACTCGCAAAAGTTGGTGACCTTTTCATGCTTTTGCATTCTTTCCATATAAACCGGGAGCCACCTTGTTTACTCAAACTGGGAACAAAACCTTTGCCATTCCAGTGTTTTATCAATTTTGAATGGCCTCTGTGAACCTTTCATCACAATACTGTACCTTTAATAAAGATCAAACATATATTTGCGTTGATCAATGATGGAATTATTCAAGCTCTAATCGATTTTAAGTTTTAAAAAAAAATAAAAGCTCAAAGTTTGCCCCTATTCACAGCTTACTCAGGTCCTCTGAATCTGGAGGTCATAAATGACGTGAGAATCGGTGAAACCGTGTCGCTGGAGTGTGTCGCTGGTGACCCGACCAAGGCCTTTGATATACAGTGGTACCATTCCCCCTCCCAGGGGAGTATGATTGGAACAATACCATTGACCAACAGTCAGTCACACCAGATAACTACGTGGATGAATACCACAGACGGGCTCATGTCTAATCTGCGCATCAGACTCTTCTCCATCCCACAAAATGGACGCTACATCTGCGCAGTGAATGGATGGTCAAAGACCATCAATGTCTCTATTGCAGACTCAAAAAGTAAGACTATTATCAAATAATCATTGTTCTTAGAAACCTTTTCTCCTACATGTTTTTGTGTCCCCATTATCTCTCAACATGCAGTCTGTTTCTTGCAACAACCAGTTGAATCCACAAGTTTGTTCTGTTGTATTCCACTGTCATCAGATTAGAACCACAAAATCCAATACGTTCATTCGACCTTTTTCAAAAACAAATAGAAATTGATGTCAAGGAAGCAAAAATCCTGATTTGATATTTCTCCGTGACATGTCAATTTGTCTTCTCGAATAGTCTAGGGAGCTGCTTGTTTTTCAAATATTCAAAAGACTCTGTTTGTGCGGGAGAAGCCCAACTGGTTGCCTTCCTGTGCAAACTGTTTGTATATTGACTGATACAACTGACCGTGGTCCATGTGATGCAAGTAAACTGGATGAATGTTGGGAGCTGATTCTCTGCCAAGATCTGTTTTGTCTCACTGTACTCGTTTGTGGCCTCGTCTGGATGTTGTCCCTCACCTCTGAAAAATAAATACCCAGTCAAATGTGGGTGAGAAGCGTCTTTGTTTTTTTTTCTTAATCCACATGCAGGTATCGGTGACATCGTTTACTTGTCTGCCACCCCATGAAGGTCAAGATCGGGCAGAAGACTTTGAAGAAAGACAGCGCAGTGTCCTCTGGAGGGTGGTGACTGAGATGAGATGACTGGTAGGTCCTTTGTCAGAGGTTTTAGAACAAGATGTATTACAGCAGCTGTCTAAACCCACACTGACAGGTAGTAGTCTACAGTGCAGAGGAGCTTTGTTTACATTTGGAGTTAATGAACCAATTGTTCATGGAAAGCAGCAGGGAGCTCAGATGACCTCTGGGTTTTCCCAGTGAATCCTAAAATTAAACGAACTTTGGTGAAGTTCGATTGGGATTCTATCGAGTCAAATGAATGCATGAAAGGGGTTACGTGAGAGCGTGCTGCTGTGAAGACCTCATTATTCCAAGCAAGTGGCCACATCAGTAACCACAACACTCCACTAGGGAGGGGTTCATGAAACTTCTACTACTTTCCACTTTCTCGTTTCGTAAATACACTGGGTGGGACGTAACCCCTTTCATGCATGCATTTGACTTGATGGAATAATCCCAATCAAACTTCACCGAAGTCCGTTTTATTTTAGGATTCTATCTCATCAATATGCATTACATTCAAGGGATTACGTGAGACTTCAAAGCAGCTGATGTGGACACGTAAAGGAAGACAAACACAATTGCCACATCCAAGTTAACATTTTATTTCATAATAGCTGCTTGAAACTGAGATGTACAATCTGACTTTGTAATTTCTTTATTGTAGAAAAGAGCAAATGTTTTCTCATTTGACCACCCAGCCGTCTGCAGAATAACATCGATTGGTAAGTTTCTGTCAAAAGCTGCAGACGTGGAAGCGGCACGAGTACTATGTGCCTGGAAAATGTCTGTGTTCAGACCCGATGCCTCGAGAACTAACTTAATCCATCGACTT
>VJOZ01068823.1:0-13626 GCA_009801055.1 Stichopus horrens
ATTGAAAATAAATTTGGGTCTGAAATATTCTTTTAAAGTTCTAGACAGAACACAAATGATCTCTTCAGGATGTGGTGTCTCGGTGGGTTAACTCTCTATTTTTATACAATAGTATTGACATCCACAAATCAAGCAGGTTGTATAGACGGCGAAATGTAAAAATTTCATTCGAATGACGAACAACACTGCATGTGTCATATCAGTGTCTTGTCGTGTGTTCTGTTGGACGTTTGATAAAGTCTGTTAGATGCACCTAAGTACTGCTAGGGATATAAAATGACGAAAAGCGGAAATGAAACATATGCATTCGTTATTTAATTTCCTCCTATCAGTCAAATTCGACACCTGTTGGTCAATTTCGTGTTCGATCGACGTAAGTGATCGTCAAATACCGAAGCATGATTAAGCCATCCGGTATACAATCCACGAACAACGACAAAATATGAAAAAAGTCTCTATTTAAGAAATAATGGCCCCTGCTAGTCTTATCTACTACCAATTCGATGTAAGAAAAAGATGTCGCAATTACGGCGGCTAGTTAATAGTAAATGCCTTTCTTGAACAGACGCTCGCAATGCGCACTGCTTGGTGGGAAAAAATACAGGCGCACTGCACACAATATTTAATACGATTTTTTTTAAATATTAAATGCCAAGTAGTAAGACCTTTCATGATCATTATTTGCAATACTTATTACTTTATCAAATGTAAATATGACACCCAGATACTGCAAACACAGTTTGATTTCATTAATGCCATTTCTATTTATTCAACGATATGAAGATGATCTGTTCAGTTAAATGGCTCTTCCGTCAGCCCACGGGGTCCTTTACTTTTAATTATCCAATGGTTGCAGCCATTGATGTGTAATGGGCATGCACCTGGAGGTATAACGTTATTAAGACTGCACCTAAATGGTACGCCTGCAGGAGTCCCATGTATTTCAGGTTTTTATCTAACTTATACATCCCTTCATCTGTAAAGGCATTGAGCTATGTGTTACATTCATATAGTTAACATGAGGCTTATAACATGAATTGTATTTTTTCTTACAACACAGATTTCCGCCAACACCATACATTATCACATTAACTACTCAGTAAAGGCTTACATTGTTTGAGCGCATATCTGTTACAAGAGGTTTGATTCAATTGTTGCTTCAGCGAAACCGTGGAACGTATCTCACATACTGAAACAGATATATAGCTATATCAGGTGTATATTACTATAGGTAAAAGGATGTTATCTTCTGCTTTAAACTTACATACACTTCAGCACATAAACGGACTTAACCAGAATGAGGGAATGGGTACTGCAATATACCAGTACCACCCTGGAACACAACCGCGGCCTTCTTTAAATGTGTGTTAACTGATTAATGATACTTCCATTCTTTCCTTTTATTTTGTCTTCTTTCAGCAGATAAAAATAGAAAGTACACAACTGCTTCAATTAAAAGATTTGCCTAAACCGATATCGTTCTTCATTTCATTATCGAACAGAGTTACATCGTATCAGTTCATAGTTATATAACATGAGCCTATATCGTTCGTGGTGTTGAGTAAAACATTTGAGTAGTATTTACCTATTGTATATTAAGAAAAGTCAAATAAATATTTAACCAGGACATGAGATTTCAGTGACCTTCGAAGTGTAGACCCCTTTGATGGCAATATAAAATTAAAATCTGCAGCCTGCTTTTAAGATTTAACTTAACGGTATAGTGTGGCACGGTTTTATTTTGTGAATGTGTACCAGTGTGCAAATCGTATTTTACTGTTATTGACAGAAAGAAGCGGTTTAGCTATTTTTATTTCGTTTTAAACTTCTACACCAAGTATCTAAAACAAAAATTTAAAGCATGCAGCTGGCGAGAACCAAATTTTCTTCTCCATAAATGCATGCAAATGCCACTGGAGGGAATCACTGTTTTTCAGCTGTGATCATGCATAATTTCTGTTGTTCATCTTATAAAGTATTGATCAGGCCGTAGAGGTATCATCGTAATAATTCCACAGGGTTTTATAATTGTCACACCGGTCGAAATAAATACCGCCACGCAGATCGTAAACCTTAAGTTGCAAATTAACAGAGAAAAGCGGTGGGTTGTTGAAACGCACTTCCAATGTCACTTTCAAGACTGATGAGGTCTCTTATGCAAGTTGCAGAGGCTTCCTATTAGGTCTATTGTTAATATCATATTTGGAGTAGGTTGTATTTACACTAGTTTGCTCTGTCGTACAATAAGCAGAACTCTCGTCTTGTGTAGTATAGGAAATATTTAATATTACTTTTGTAAATGTTTAATTAGTTTTGAAACAATGGACCCAGGCGTTGATAAACCATCTGGCGTTGACAAAGCATATCTCTATACTTATGCTCTTAACGATCACTATTATGGCCTTTATGCTAATTTTATTGCTCCTTTCATTCGAGTCGAATGTCGATAGTATAGTAATATTTGTGGATTGTATCATATCCGTGTTGTATTTCTAAGTCTCTCCAAGTAGGCAAGTGAATTGATTTAAAAAGCCCAATATTTCTCTGACTCTTTTGGACGCTTCTGCGAGTGTTACCTCTGTCCTTGCTGCTCCTGATGATGTCGCTGCCTCTGGCGTAGCTAATCAATGACAGGGAACCAACTGAGAGAAGAGTAATAAGGAAAACAGAACAAAATAACAAACCCTCCAAAATGTGCTTAGAAACAAGCTAAAGCCTACGTCACTGATTGATTTCGCTGTTTCCCTAAGGTATACACTGAAACTTGCATGGTAATTTTTATTAACCCTTCAAGATATGCCAGGCTATCTATTTACCAACTGACGCACGCCATTTTACAGTTGAGTGGTTTTCAACAGATTTCTCTTTTGAATTTTATTTACAAGTATCGGAATAAAAGTGCAATATACTTTTCCAAAACATTTCGTGAGATAGTTTCCTTTAACTGACGAACAGTTGCTTGCTATTTATTCCCTCTCCCAAAATATGTCCTCTCGTGTGAAAATTACCAACATCCATTACGTTGTCGACATCTTAGATCGTTTAAGGCTAATGACCATCAAAAGATGTGGCAATGTACTTACACAATCTTAAACTCTTGTTACATGTTTTCAAATGCCTTTGTTGCAGGTCGTTCAGGTACTTAATGTTCACGTTTATAATAGCATGGTCCACTTAAGTCGTCGTCTTTGTCTTCTTTCCTTCAATGTTTTATTTGCTGCGTTTCTAATCTCTGTAACTAAAGTTTATGACTATATGATTTGTTTAAAACAAAATTGTGTTATAAGGATGTACTGCTACAACTCAATGTGACCTATATTTTTCCTCGATATTGATAACAACTATGGCGCTCCTTACAAGACGACAGTGCTATTACGTTGTAACTACAAATGAGACCCATTGGTATATCTCGACATTTGAACACTATCTGAAACTTCCACATGTCATCAAAGTACGAAGAAAACAACAGAGTGACAAAGAATATCGTTTTTCAATATTTTGATATTTTGTCTGGCATTAAAATGTAATCATATGTTGCGCTTTTATTTTTTCAAGAATGCATTCAGACATGACATTATCAGAGCCTTTTTGTGTAGAGGGATGTATATGTTGCGAGACATTCTGATATATGAATATTTCGAGAGATGATGAAATATGAGACTGAGACTTGACACAATGAGAGGTACAACTTTGAAGGAAAGGGACATTAAAATAAAACATATAGAGAGATAGTACCTGAAAGATAGATGAAAACAAAGCACGCGTGAAAGGGCATGACGTCACTAAAACATACGTACGATACACGTAGACGCAAACAGACAGGTTCAGACTTATATCGACACATACAGACGCAAATACACACGTATAGACGAGGATGACCAACTAATAATAATAATAAAAAAAGCTTCCATAGGCACATGGAGACAAGATGAGACTGCTTAGTGTTGATGCATTTGAATATCTATGATTTACTACTTAGACAGAAAATCATCAACTTATTATTACTCATATATTGAGCACATGATTGGACTAATATGGATGCAACCGAATACTAGATATGATGTAGAAGAATACAAAATCGTAACACATGGAAAAGAAACAAAACAATAAAATGTCACAAAGTAGAGTGGAGTGATACATAATGCAGTACAACAGAACGTTAACGTAATATACAATAATTCAATGATGTTTTTCAATGTGTTGTGTTCAGGTACGTACTGCATTACATATATATTTTCATCTTTTATCCTTGCCAAACTGA
This sequence comes from Stichopus horrens, assembly GCA_009801055.1. Classification (NCBI taxonomy): domain Eukaryota; kingdom Metazoa; phylum Echinodermata; class Holothuroidea; order Aspidochirotida; family Stichopodidae; genus Stichopus; species Stichopus horrens. The sequence continues at coordinate 4,262 of VJOZ01068823.1, forward strand.
CAAGGTTTCTCCCTGACCGTTAGTCCACAAGTGTCATTCGAATTTGGCACCTTTACGTTGACTTTATTACAACAGTTTTAACCCTTTACATTTCAGTCAATAATATGTTGAATAAAGAGAGACCTTGAAGATTAAAGCCTCCAGAATGGGGTACGGGTGCGTGGGATCAAACTAGTCCAGATACATCTATAATAACTTTAAAAAATAAAACGCCAGAGAGGAAAAAAATCAGAGATAAAGAGGAATAAGTAAGAATTCAGACCATGGACCCTCAGTGCTATCTATCAATTATTCTTCTTGCCTGTTGTTGTAGGGAGTTGTTCGATTGTTTAATAAAAGCAGAGGCATCCTTCGCTGAATTCACATTTGCATGATTAAGGGAAAAAGAAAAGGAAGTTACATATCAAGAAAAACGATACTAAATTAAGTCATTAAGAAGGACCAACGCGCTCTGTGAACCTCTTCGAACAGAACAGGATCTTGTCTCTTTCTGAGTGTTTCAACAAAATAAAGTCGTCAAGTTGGTTTATATGTCAGGGACATTCTGATAAATATTAGTAAACAAGTCAATTATGGTCACATGATTTCCCCTCTTTCTTCAGTGATTGCTTCAATTAAGATGTCTTTTAAATTCGTTGCTCTTAATGGTTACTCACATTCCGATGAAAAAGTTGATTATTGGGGCTCGTAAGATAGAAATTGCCTTAAGGCATAAATTACCTTATTCTGTCCACAAGTGTTTATCCAAAATCCCTGGTTTATCTAAGAAAAATATAAGGGCGTTTGAGGTCGCCTCCTTTGTACGATATTTATATCATGTGCAATGTGCCCAAATCGTTGTTGCGTAATGTAATTTGCCTCTGTTATAAATACCATCAATTTTCGCTTTACTTGCTATATTTTTTTTTTCGTATTTTGAAACCCAAGTGATGCACGCAATGTTATAATCTCCAACAATTTAAGTCGACGTCATGCTTGTGCTTGTACCCAACAGTAGACCTATCTGTGGCTTCAGTATAGGTCCTATGGACATTACTATAGGTCTTATGACGTCAGTCTCATTAATAGTTCCATTTCCAGATAATAAAACTACATCATGTTTGGAATCAGGTACAGGAGAATCGAATTCCACTCGGATATTTACATTACAATACCTTGACTGCACTTTAGAACATATAACCATGTAATGAGGAAGATACATCGCAGTGGGTTAGTCCTCGAAACGAGGCCTATCATTTGTTCTATGTTAAAGAAAAGTAAAAAAGTTTAGCAAAAAAAGAAGAAGAAAATAGAGGCTGGAAAAAATAAATCTTATTCATTCAACACCCATCTTCATAGTTTGTTCCATTCCTGAGATACAAAATGTTGAAAGACGTAATTTGAAATAGTCAACCTTTCAGCAATTTGTGATGACCTTCTTGAACAACTACATTACCTGTCTTTGTTTCGTTTTTGCAATTAAAAAATTGCTGTTTTCTTACATGTCATGTTGTATGGATATGACTTGAATAGTCACTCCATAGCAGTAGCAGAGAGTAATTGTTTTGTGTGATATGGTGATTATGGTTTCCGAAAATAAAGAACAAAGAAACCCAAAGAAAGTAATTCGAGAAGTAGAAGAATAACATCACAAATTATTGCACACTATTTTGCACACTCAATTTTAAATTGAGTGAACAAGCTTCATATCTCAGCTCACAAATATTCTGGGAAGCTGGTAGACCATTTAATTCTTGTTTTAATCTTTGTGACATATGTTCGAAATTTTGAGTTGAGATGCACTTTCAGCATAGTTTCAGACCCAAATCTGGTCTGTTTACGGTAAAACTACAGGTGTACCAAGAAAAAAACATGATCAGTCAGCATCTTTGAATAGAAGTGCCCTTAGGTCCACTATATACACCTCTAACGCTCGCTTGGCTGTGTAATTATTTCAGCCGTAATATGGCAGACAACAGACTATATGTTCAGATTCTTTGTGCCAATTGGACAGAAGGGGTGAGCTGATTTTTTATATCCATAAGACACGATGACCTAGAAAAATTAGAGTTAACTCATGTTCTGAACTGTGGTATAAATGAAAACATGTCCGTGATTGTGTGTGTTTGCGCGTACGCACTTGTACAAATTTTGGTTTTTCCAGAATACCGTGAAAAGTATACAACTGTTGAAGTGTATGTTTGGTAAGGTTGTGCATGATAGCAAAATATCTTAAGTGTATTAGTTCTATGGTAAACTGGGTCACATTTGCTGATATTTGAGGAAAAAGGCATTTTTTGGGCCAAAACTACTTCAACAATAGCCTTAAAACTTTGTAAAGACTTACCTGATAACACAATGACCAAGATATATAATCTTTAGAGTAAACTACGTGCAATGTGATGATATTTTAAAGAATAAAGCTAATTTTTTTCTTTAGCATATCATGAGAAATGCCACACCGAGGAAGTCAAAACTTACGGAAGTACACTTTGTTCCAGCTAATATCATTTCAGCGATAAATCTAGTGAAAGGTTATGATTTTTAAAAGAAAGAGCAAATTTTTATTAAAATTTGGATTTGAAGTGTTTCCGACAAACTAATTGAACAATGGCCCTACAACTTTGTGTAATGGGTTATCTGATAGCAAAATATCCAAGATACATCATCTTGAGTAAAATGGAAGTAGCATTTACTGCATTTTTAAAGTCAAAATTTGGACTTTCTGTAGATATTGAGAGTTATGAATTAATTATTGTAGTGGGACGCACTACAAAATCTTTTCGTTATCGGTCGAATGCCAAATTCTTTTGTTGAGCCTTGTAGGGCTCATAACGCCTATCATGCGCGTAGCGTAACTTAGTTCATACAAACATGCACGCTCGACCTTTTAACAATATCAGTCAGTGTGAGCTATGGCGTCTTCAAACCAAAATCTACCGAGGAAAAGCAAATGGCACGACTACAGGAACGATTTTAGGAGTTAAAGTGATGTCTGAGCCCTGCGGATAAATTCCATGAATACGCCTTGAAATGTGATTCGACCTTTTCCCAATCACGTGATGGAGTTGGAATATTAGTCGTTGTTTCCAATCTGGTGTGCTATCCAGCGATATTGTGTTTAATTCGGTGTCACAGAATCGTGTACTGCTTCACTACTTTTTATTGGGTACAAAATTTACATCTTTGTGCAGAATCATATACTGCTCTCATGTTCCATTTCAGTGGTGAAAGCAAAAGCCAGTTTTGACAAACATACAGCAGGACTAGAGTACTCTTTATAATTCAGTACAGTACAGTCTTCTGCGCCAAATATAGTAACGATGAGCGTCAGCAGTTTTACAGCGTTATGAGAGAGATCAATGGAATTTTTGTTTCGTCCAGTATGATATCAAAACATTGGATTTGGGAAGGGGCCAACAGGAAACGGCACTCCTTACCCTCCAAAAGACTACTCCTATGAGGAGAAGATCCATGAAGACTCACTCCCAGCAACAAGGACTTCCCTACCACGCATTACAATTCTGCGTACTTAAAGGCAAATGCAGTTCTAGATATTATTTGGATTCCTAGCATGTCTTGAGAACCATTTGAGAAATTGTCCTAAGAACTTACCTTTGAACACCTATTTCTTTTAAGACACATGATTTCAAGGCGAATCTAAAATTCACGCTTTGTGAGATGCTAGCGGCAAGGTGTATACTTCAATATAAAAGTATACATCATGCTAATGCAGTTCACTTGTTCACAGTTTGTTATAGCATTCACAAAGTTGTCTCCTTCCTCTTGAAAGTTCTTTTCCAAATGGTCCGGTTGATTGAAACAATTACAACCATGTGTTAATCATCGTGTTCAAAACGTTGTACAATTTCATTCTTTTTCTTTCTTGAGTGAAACAAAGAGATCCCTCCAGCATACAGAACAGATTTCTACCATTTTCCTCTTGTTAATCCTCCCTGATTTTCTTTTGCTAACCTCCCCGTTGACATGATCCACCGCGGGCAGGACAAACTCAAGGCTCCATTATCAGATTAAAATGGGTATAACTAACAAAAGAAGGAGAAAACAAACCAGCAAATTACAGGAGATGCAAACCTCACCAAACTCTACACTTTTTGAAAGTGTATCAACAATGTAGGTAGTTTTAATTAACGCTTTCAACAATTTCTTTTAAGGGGGTGAAGGTGCTTCTTTTTTTTTTGGCAGTTTGGGGTTTATATTCGTAGACACATACTCATTGATTCCTCTGGCTATCGGTCGTGCAAGTTCTGAATTAATCTTGAGACGAAATTCTTTTAAAGCAAAAATGAAAATTAGTCTTCTGAAGTGTTCCTCGAAGGTAAAATGCGGGCTTATGAATACAAAATGGTGTTTGTAGTTTTCCGTATTGAAACTGCAGGAGATATAACAGACAGAAAAGAGTTATTGGATATTGGTAGGTACATATAACACTGACAGGTATAGAACAATGGTTGTTTTGTATTGTGTGGGATATCAGAAAGTACATTCTTCATTAGTGTTTACCAGAAAAAGTGCATTTTTATCACAAAATTGACTGGCACATTTTGATTGTATTTTATTCCTGCTGATCAGGCATGATAAATTTATATACCTACTGATATATTTACTTTGCACCTATATCTACTTTTTATTGGTATCCAAATGAATCCAACAAAATTCTATATGCCGGTTGATATCGCAAATCCGCTGATATCGTATTCTTTACTGATGCTGCATCCCATACTACATGATTTTACACCCACTGATATCCTATGTACCTGATAATATCTGTACCTGATATCCAACAGTAACTTTGCACATGCTGAAATCCTATAGTCCTCCAGGCTATTGACACTACACTCACTGATGACCCATGGCTAGGAATGTCCTCGACCTAATGATATCCTGTATGTATACAGGTACACGAAAATAACGAAATCAGCATAGATGGGCAAAACATTTGACATTTTTACAAATAAGTATATAATACCGCATGCAAATATGAACAAAAACATTGCACCGTTCTTACTCAAATGAGGTTTCTATGATTACACAATCAACCTTCAGGTGCAATTTCATTAATTTGAATAAATACGGGAGGACAAAACAAGTCTATTTCAAAATATCATTATTTCGTACAAAATATGGGCGAACGACTTTATCAGAAGTGTACGTATTAGGTCACAAAGCCATTTAGGTGCTTCTGGTTTTCTGTAGTTTTCCAAGCTAGTATTTGTCATTTTCTGTGTGTGTGCGTGTGTGTGCGTGTGTGTGTGTATGTGCCAACTCTCGTTTTTATGTAGGTAAGCGAATGTTCTGCACATATTCGTTGTTTAATTAATATCAGACACAAATAAACAGAAGAGCATGAAAATGATTAGAAGCATACCAGAGGCAGGGAAAGAGTTTCATAATTAGTAAATCTCTTTGGCAGCAATGTCGATAGATGACTAGTAATGTGCCCATAAAATCAACTCTGAAATATACTTTCCTTTAAAACTATTATAACTTAACCAAGTTGGCTCTGGTAGAATGCAGCGTACGCGATTTATAATCACACACAATATGTAATATATGCGTATAAAGTAACACACAATAGACAATAATTCATGACCCAAACGTAGCTATATACTATAAATAATACACAGTGACCATAACAAAACGTAAACACAGTTTTCAATATGTAGAGGTTCAACATCAGTTATTTAAGATTGTCGGACGTTTCTAAATGGCCTCCTTCCCTTTTTTCTGTCAGCACATATCCATTGATTGAACACTAGTATCACTGGCTCAAGCAACAAGACGAAAGCTAAAATAACATATTCATGGTCATGATTCACAAGTTTGAAAAACTAAAACTAAAAGCAAAACTTTCTTTTCCTTATGGTACAATAGTTACATTAATAGCATATCAGATATCTTTTTTAATCGTTGAGAGAAAAAAAAAGTGGCAAGACTACTCTGAAGTGCTATACTGTCACCCATGACGCATGCGCATTTTTGAGGTATTGGATGTTTGCAGACATTTCATTAGATTTCATGTCAACATTGGGCTTCAAATACGAGACAGATCTAGGTGAACTCAGATTAATATTGATGACTGATTACAGCACCATGCTGAAATAGAGCAGCTGTCTCAACAGGCCTCCACCTGACAGGTTATATATATTGAAGAACACGTTCCACTCTTTACCCGTTGGAGAGACTTATCAAGATCCTGTGTTCCCTCAATCCTACATTATTCAAGGTTATACATCATGTGAATTGGAAAAGTGACATGAATCTACAGTTACTTAAAAGCGGGATCCTTATAACCAGTATCAAGATACAAACTAAGAAACTTGAGGCGTCTACATGAGTGTTGGGGAAAAAAATAACATTACACGTCCGGAGTACTTACTCATCCATCATCCACATATCCGTCCATTCATTCATACATTAATAGATCCATTCATCATTCATACTTTCTATTGTCATACGCATAGATACTCATGTTACCTTGATGATGAATAACTTCGTAATTGGGCTGCGTATACCTCTTCTGATTAAATGTTGCAATTTTATTAAAATAGGTCTTCAAGGTAATATATTGATCTTTAAATTGAACCAGCTTGTTCCCATGATGTCGTCATCAAGCACATGAATAACCTAGGATTTATTTGGAACATTTTTTATTTAACATTCAAAAGCATAGTCAAACAATTTTATCAACCTATCCAAAATAAATACTGCAGTTCAAGCAAATTATCGCATGATACATCTGTCAGACCTCCAACTCTTTCTCCACCTCCTTCTCTCTCGACCTCTCTTACTCTCTCTGTAATTAAAAATATCAAGGACTTCTGATAGGAAACCAAATGTAGAACGAGTTTATTTCAAACCCCTGTGGGTGGACTCATTGGATGAATAGATATGCATGATACGTTTAAAAAATATATAGAAGGACGAAGAGATGTGTGGGAAGAGTGAGATTTGAAATGAATACTGCGCTGTATAAGGAGCAGCGCGTTGACAGAAAACTACTCACAGACTAATAAACAACAACCTTGATGATTGCAAAAGCACCATCTTAGCCAGTGACAGACAATTATTATAAAACTAAACGTCGACGTAGTAAAGAGAGACAATTTAATGTTACAAATCTTTATTCGTGTTACGTCATTGAGAACAATAAGTAAACGTCATTAGTAAATACCGTTCCTCAAATCTATTGCTTTACAAAAATAATAATAATAATTAATCACTAGCAGTTTGAGCCTTCAGAATAGATGTTTTTATAATTAAGAGTTTTATTTTGTTGACTCAGTGTTCATAGTTCCTTTTTTAATGATTTGCATTACTAATACCTTTGCTAAATATTTCAAACATTTGATATTTATTTTATTTTTTATTATATGTATCTGCAAATAAATATTTGCTTCATTCGTAGGGAGTAGTTGAAAACATTTTCAGCTATATCCCAAATACATCTGAGTACAAATGCATGATGCAGAAACGTTAACTTGGAGCGTATGGTAGGTCGTTACACTCATTAAAATACCGTTCACGCTAGGGCAATGTCAGATCAGAACACCACCGGATATTTGATAGGAAAAATCAGGAACGTGTCTTGTCTATATACTACAATATCGGTCCGTATGGATCTCCCATAAACAGCTCCCATCCGATTTACATATTACTATTGTACAGCAGATACCTTTTTTTTTAAGGCTGTCCTATTTTCTAAAGTTTGTTCAATCACTCTGGACTTCTAACCGTATATACCAACTTATACAATACTTGCCATTCTCTCTCGATGTAGTTACACACTAAAAAGGACGCATAAATTTCCGCCACATGTGCGCATACTGGCTATAGATTGTTAAGTGGGAGTACGCGCTGTGTTAAAATATTCTCGGTAGTGTGAGCACTCTGCGAATCCGATATTCCGAGAACGACATAATGTAGGACCGTCTTTGATATTCGATATCGTTGCAGTGTGAACAAAAATGTATTGAAGATTTAAGCAGATAAGTAACTAGACGTCCTAACTAAGTTACGAGAATATAGTGTTAATAAATGTTTAATGAACTTACTATCGTTACTACGTTTCTGGAAAATTGTTAGCTCATACTTAAAAATGTAAGTTACTGAGTTCCAGGAAAATTGCCAGCAGATAATACGGAAGTTCCATAAAATGTGTCAGTCTGACTCTCCGGGCGACTCTTTTGAAAGATGATTAGGATCCTCATGTTTTGGTGAGTGTCAATTAGAGACTTGAACTGTAATAAAGATACCAGATGTATTAATACCGTATATTGACATGCGTATATGGCCTATGACGTGCAGCAACTGTTCTATAGGCTGACCTATGTATGTTGGATGAATACATTAGGCTATGGTGGTAACTCACAGCTGTATTCAAGAACCGTCTTCTGACAAGTTGGTAGATTGTAATGTCCATGATTAGACAAAATCAGAATCTGAACTGTTTAAAATTTAATATTTATGATGAATTTAATGCTTATTAATCTTAAAAATATAATCAAATCCTAATAAGGTCATGAGAAAAAAAATATTATGAAAAAGATCGAGACAATGAAGGTTATATTGTATTTTTTCCTATCAACCATAGTAGTTACCTTTAATTCTTACTTCATATTCATGAAGTTCATCCATTCACGTCATATTCTCCTGTCATTGATGTCTTTGTTTCCTGTCATTCGTGCTATTCTTTCCTGCAATTCATGCCATTCTGCCATGTTAGTCCTGCCAATGTAGCTTTTGTTTGAAAAGCAGTTTCACCGAAATTTTGTTACTATTTTAGTCCGTACCAAACATTTTATTTCTTTCCATCATATACATTGTAGAAACTTTTCATTTTTAATTCATTTCATACATCCATCAATTGATGTCATTGTCGTTCTTGAGATTCTCTCCTGTCATTCGTGCCACTCCGTCCTGTCATTCACGCAATTCTGGCCTGTTATTCATACCAATCACATTTGCTGCTGCAGAGTCGTAGCAAGGATTTTTTTTTGTGAGGAGGCTAAACTAACTCATCGTCCCTATTTTGACCACCGTCCTGTGGGAGGGGGGTACAAGGGGAGCGGTGCTGATCTTCCAAGACTTACGCCAGGATTTTACATCAGTCAGTAAACAGATAAGCATAGGCGGCACAAAGAGAGGGAGGTCTAAGGCAAATGGAGCACCCATGGACCTAAAATGAAGGTTAAAAAGTATCGGAAGAGGATTGGTGTCGTCAAGACTATCTAAGCGGAGGGCCACCATCGGTTAGTGCGGAGAGTACAAGAAAATGTTTGGCTTTTCAAACCCTCCAGATGGGTTAAAATGAAATCATAATGACTTATTCATCCTGCTTCATTTATTCTTGGCACAGTTGGCAA
>VJOZ01068911.1:554-10752 GCA_009801055.1 Stichopus horrens
GCAAAATGGTGATAATTAAAAAAGAGTCAATTTCTTTTCCTATTTGAAATGGCAGTTGTCTAGTTTGGCCAATCTGAGCTCTTGTAGAGGGACTTTGATAACCTTTTACAGTGGAGGAGGGGGGAGGGACAGATGCTCATTCAGGGGTGGTAATTTCCACAGGAGGAAAAGCTCCAGATAAATCCCCATCCCACATGATAGATGCATTGATACAATCTGTATTCTCTGGCCACTAACAACTAAATTTCTGGAACTCTATCTGCCCCTCTCTCTTGCTCAAGCCCTCCTGTCATAGATAAATATACTATTGGAGGTAAAGATGGATTTGTTAATTTCTGTAATGCGTTGCCAACTAGTTAGCTATCTGTACATAAATAGGGTAAGTCCTTATGGTACAAAATACTTTACTGGATAAGAATGAATCTCTTCTAACACATGCAGTGATAATGAATACATAAGGCGACATGAGTTGTTATAAAACAATATTTTGAAGCATATGGTAAATGATCTGGATAGAAATGAAGCTTTATTACTAACATAAGGCAAGACTCTTGAAAGATAAACTGAAATACAAAAATGCAAAATAACAAATGAAAGTCCTTACTCATCTCTGATAAACCCAAACTTAGCTAGAATTTGCAGGCACGATCATATTCCTTCTGGTCTGCTACTCTGGCAGAACACTTCCTACTTGAATAAGCATAGGCCATCATTTATTTACTATTGACATCTCAAAACTGAAACAATTTGAAACCTAATGGTACCATGGAAAGCCTTAATCCAATGCAAGCTTGAACAAGTTTGGAACCAATGAACCAGTGACCTAATGCATCTACAAATACGAAGCAGCATGCACAACTTGTCGGTAGTTTTCAAGGTGGACATACAGGAAACCACCTTTCTGTGGACTAAAAAAGCGCGCTGCAAGTATAGCTTGGCCACCACATTCACTGGAGTGTATTTAACATGGTAGGTCAGAGATAGTGACATAAACGGCCAAACTTAAGACATGCTGGACCAGCCACAAAGTGTAGATTCAACATTTAGCTTCTATGCTGTAGAAGCTAAAACTGTAGGCTTTCTTGTGTGTATACTGGATGTATACATTTGCAATGAAGGACAACTTTAATATCACGATGCAATGCTTTCCGAGGTGTTTTATACACAAAAGATACCCAAGCAAAGATGCAGTGCAGGCATTTGGTGAGTTCATTAACAACTGTGGTGATTACAAGATACAGAAAGTTTCCCCAATGGTACCATAAAATACACCTGGAAACAATAAAGATAATCTCCAAAAGAGATAGAAGATCCTTAAAATTTAACTTAGACTTAGTGAATTAAGGGGCAAATCAAGAAGAACTTTGGCAAGGAATAGGTGGGAAGCAGATGCAATTGCATCGATGCTCAAATAACAGCAAGTTTTAGCTCATTAAAACGGAATGTATCTCTGGCTGTTGAGAATGATTTGAAAACTGTAAAAATGAAAATGTAATATGAATTCACATGACGTTTAATGTAACCGAATGTTTCACATATAAATAGATTAACTACTGGGGCAAAGTAGCAAAAACAAAATAGATGACAGTTTATGATGTGCAGAGAACAAAATGAAAAATGAAAAACAAAACAAAGGTAATGCTGTCTTGCAACCTTCAATGTTTACAATGATCTGCATTGTACCTAGGTATGGTCAATTTTGGTAATTTTCAGACAACTAAAAACCAAAAACAATTTATCGGTTGCAGAGAATGAGAAGGCTGTAAATGAAGAAGATAAAAGTCAAAGGTTTAAATATTTGCTTTGTGATATCAGTGTCACGGTATCCACGCACAAAGAACAGGAACAAAAAAAGAAATTTTTCGAATTTGCATTCACAGCTCCAGAACTGTTTCACAAAAGTGACATGTGGCAGAGGCAAAAATACCACCAGGTGACAAGTCCTGGGGATGACTAGAATTTTGTGACAATATATCTGCATCGAGCTCAATACAGGCCTTATCCACACTGTCCAGGTGGTGATTTGACAAGCTAACACAATGGCTGGACCTCCTGTCATTCAGCATGCTGCATTTGAATTATTTGGTAAAAAAAACAGACACAAAATATTTATGTAAAAGGGACAGTGAAAAACTTCCTTTGGATGTTCATGGTAATGGAGTAGAAGATACGTATCTTTTCTGCTTTTTATGGGAAAATCCATAATCTTTGTCAATTCTGGACAATACAGACAATAATTCTCTTAAAACAAAGGTGAATGTAAAGCTACAGATGACATCAACACTGTTACATATGTCACCTCAAATGTGATGTAATGATATTCTCCTTTCTCTTAACTTCCGTATGTTTCTTGGACACTGAGGAATGGAAACATGTCTGACATTTTGACCTTGAAAAATACAAAACTCAAACAGCAATGAGCAATTGTCAACATCAGATTTGCCTTGATCCACGTCACACTTCAGTTGAAACAGAAACACAGTTTGCTGTCTGTCTGGGAGTCTGTAATGTTCCTAAGACGCAAATGCTCCATGCAACATCATCGCAACATCACTGCAACATCATTGGGATAGTGTAGCACAGCCTTAAAATGATGACGGGTAGTTAGAAGAAAACCTTTTTGTGCAGCTTTCATTGAAGCTTTATCTAAGACACAGAAGTTTTATGTAAGACATAATAGAGTCTTGTTTACAGTATACAAACTAAAACTTGTTCATGCAAGCTTTGAGGTTTGTTTACACCATAAGAACTACAGTATCTGTTTTTCTGAGCAGTTCACTTGGGATCTCAATAGCAAACTGCAGCATCCTGACTTTAACTGAAATATTTATCAGTCTATGATATCTGCAAGAATGTAACTTTTCCAAGGAAAGCATGATTTTGGTTTGTTACATGTATGTGACGGGCGGAGTACACATCACATTTACTGTGGGGAATAAATACACTGTGTGTCCCCTTGCAGTTATTTTTTTTTTTAAAAAAAAAAACCCTTTGCAAAACAATAAAAATGATTTTATGCTTAGCTTAGCTACTGCTATCTACTGCGTAAACTTTATTGTACTCTATACTGACTAGAGGCATAGTTGATCGTTGCACCGAGCACCTCTTGACGACGTTCAGCCATGATTCTCTGCTGTCGCCGAGTGTTACCATCAGGGTACCAGTGGTATCTATTATGATCCTGAGGTCCAGCATATTGGGCGCTGTAATGAGCCATTTGATGAGGGTATCCTTGGTGCAGGCCAGGATGATACCGCTGTTGAGAGGGTCCAGCTCGGCTTGGATTTTGCCACTGATACACAGATTGTCTGGTGATATAAGGAGTATGGGCATACCCCTGGGCCCCCGAGTGCCAAACATAAGGAGAATGATGGTAGGAATTTTCCAAAGCTGGCTGCACAATAGGCTTTTGCTGGGCTTCATTTTGGGAGAAGCTGGTGTAAAGTTGGTTTAGAGGTACTTGACGATTAGCCAGTGGTGCCCGAGGGTACTGAAATCTGCTGGAGTCATTTACACTTGAAGCAGTATTATTCTGTTGATGGGTGAGGATGGGAGGCCTGACGTTTGCCTTCTTCTGCAGCTGCAACTTGGAGTCAACATCCTTTCGATACGGTAACTTTATGTTCCAAATGTTGGCGAGGTGGCTCAGAAGGATGTTGGTGAACCTCCTGTGGGCTCTGAAATTCCAGTGCACCCCATCGGGCACTTGCATCGCCATCAGAGACCGGAAGAAGTAGTTCAAATCCAAGACGTAGATGTCGTATTCCGCCGCCAGTTGGCGGGCGTAGAAGTTACCCTCCAGGACGTCGAGCCTGAGGGTGTCGCAGAGGGATGACAACTCCGGGAGGAGGAAACCTCCTTTGATCTTGTTTGCGACAGGTAGGGCCGTATTCCAAATGCAGATGCAGTCGTCCGCCATGATTGATGCGAGAGTCTGGAAGGTCTTCTCCAGGTTTTCCTTGTACTGCTGCATGCCGCTGGGACCATATCTGGAGATGTCCCACAGGCAAGAGTTCATGATGACTACGTCCGGTTTAGGATCCCCGGAGAGATCTCGGAAGATCACTTCCCGCCAGTAACTGTTGTGGACTCTGGTCACAAAGTAAAATCTGTGTGAATTAAGTGAAATTGACATAGATTAATGCCCACCCATTTGTGGGATTTTAAGCACCCTGCAATAGCCAGCTATTAACTTGATGAAAAGCTTGGGAATCGAAGTACTGCACTGTAGTTCTTAAAAGACATCACACGAAGGGAGGTGAATGTCAATTTAACTTTTCATTTGTGCTACGAGAATAGTCCAGACAACATTTCAAATATTCTTATAAAATCCTTACTAGTATGTAACAACATGTCAAAAAACACTCAATCAATCTGCAGAATGTTCACCAATAGTACTAGACAACGATTGCTTAAAGTCACTGAAATTTTTGGAAAGGCCGACAAAGCGTATGACAGGAAAGTCACACACAAAAATATAGCAAACAGCACCATCATGTGACACCTACATCATCAAACACTAATAATTATGAAGAATTCATGAGGCAGTCGAGAAGGCCATTTATTGTAAAGTGTCTGACATTTTGTGGATGAAGAGGGTGTTGCTTTTATTGCAAAAGGCCCTTTATAAATGTTATTGAATATTCTTCACTTGTAACAGAGGTTTGGGGATGGTCTGGACTACTCTTTTTNNAAAAGTCCTGAGCCTGCAAAAAAAAAGACCAAAATTGAACTACTCTATACATTGTTAACTATTCACCTTATCAAATGTGTATCTGTTAAGTACTGTCTCACTTCCCGGTAATTTATGCCATTTGTCATTGCACCTTTCATTCCCCCTTCTATCAATCGGTCATTCATGAAGGATTCTTCGCCCTGTTTGACAGAAAGAAGAGAATCAAGTTGTGATACTGTTTGTTGTGTTGTACCTACCACTACAGCTACTGCATGCTGGTAAAATTTGTCATACTTTTCAATTTTTGTCAGAGACAAGTTACTTCTTCGTTGGAGTGACGTAATATGATAAGCATCAATACATCATTATGACTACCTCACACAAAATTACATGCAACATGTAAATTTGCAGCTGAATATTCCCAGTTACGCTGACACTATCGTGGCTTTCATCCTGTGCGAAAGTTGCAGAATTCTTGGAAAGTTTGAATCAATACAGTAATGAACCACTGAACAAATCCTGTAGAAAGCCTCCAGAAGATAAGAACAGTCACCTCAATCCATGACATGTGATGACATGCTCTCAATAATCGCTTCAACAGCCGCCATACTGATGTGGGTTACACTAAATTAATATTTTCTACTGCTACAACATAAATACAGTCAACAAACTTGTTCAAAATACAAGTTATCTTAAAGCCACAAGCTGAATTTGTATGAATACAGTTTGTAGCCATCAAAAGCAAAAATCAATCAGAAAGAAGGTATGTGAACTTCCAGATGATTTAGAAGCAAAGTTTTAAGTTCTAGCCTGCTCAGAGATGTGCCTTCTAAGATTCTTATCAGAGTCTCTCTCCAAAATACAAATACTGAATTCCATTTGCTGAATGAAATTGCAAATGCCANNAAATGCCAATTGAATTTGAATGGATTATTAAATTTGAATGGATATTACAGGAGTGTAGATCTATACTGAATAACTGAGACATTTGAACAAATTTGGACATAAATTACCATATACAGCAGACCAAGAAAATTCATGGGTAACATGATGGTGCAATATCTGTGTCCGTGCATAAACAACATTGATAATTTGCTTCTACATGATTTTGAAAAATTAAAATGTGGTGGAAGTGAAGGCAAAAAAAAAGCTGGTTGACAACCAATGAAATGCACAAAAAAACGTAATAAGTCCAATTACTAAGTAAGACAAAGTAATAGTGTCATCACCAATCACCTTCATCTGTCCTCTCAACCAAATGTGTTCCAGTTTATTGGTGCAAATAACTGGTCCTTTCTCTTTTCATCTCTCTCCCCCCTCTCCTCTCCTTTTTTCACATAATAAAGGCACTGCACACCTGAAAACACCATTTCACTAAGAACTGAACTTTAGTGATTTAAGTCAGGACATAATTGTTTACTAATGTAGTAGCTTTAATACCACTTTGCGCCAATGAACACTGACCTTTACTTTCAAATCATTCCTGCACAGGAATTGGTTTCCTTGTAGGAGGGAGATGAGATCCTTGTAGATACCCCTGTGAACTAAAATCAGCCCAAATAGTAAATGTGAGACCATGAGCGATTTCAGAATATTCTGAAAATCTCACCACGTACTCTTTATTCATTATTACGAAGTACAAAAAAAATTGATATGAATTGAAACTTAAAACCGACTTTGCCAAAGTTATTAAATTTATGTAAATGTAGATGTTCTTAAATATAAGCAACACTTGCACAGAGACTTGGCTTCAGCTTGGAAGTGAAGCATTTATTCCCCATTAAAAATCCTAACATAAAGAGTTTAAAAACATTGCTGCCTATCTACATAAGATGAGCATAAAACTAGTCGGAAGAAAGATGAAGAAAGACTAAATACTGTATTAGGAGCAAAGACAAAAAAGAAACTAAAAACTAGGTCATGCTATTGTTTACTGTCATTGTAGGGGACAACCATGAAATTGGGACACTTTGCACCATGCAAGTTCCTCATTTAATATACTGTTAAATCACCACTGCCCACAATTACTTAGATCTGAAGTCATGATTGCAAGTTGTGGGATGCTTTCTTTGAACTCCTCACAGAAAGTGACATCTCGAACTATTTTGAATGCAATTACCTTCAGCTCCCTACAGAAATTGTTCAGTGAAGACAACTCGGAGGTAGAAAACTTGATATAATTCCTCTATTGGGAAAAATGCTTCAGTATCTAACAAGTCCAACTAAGAAAGATGGACCTGATTAACGATGAACTTCAGAACAGAATCTCACATTAAAAGAATCACTCCCTTCATTTCAAAACAGATGTAAAATCCTGGTCTTTCGCATTAACCTTCCCCTTCCAGCCTCACCTGACCAAAGATGATACAGTCCACAGGAACTGATACTTCTATACTAGTTTAATTGGAAACTGCAACTGGTAGCCACATGCAATTTTCTTTACTACAGGTATTTTTAGAAAGATCTGCACAGAACTTTTTTTTTAAATCATGCATACAACTAGTACTTGAAATCAATGGTCACTCCAATGCCTGAAAAGTCGTCAATGAAGAGTTGGAGACAGTAAATGATGAATTAAAAATTTATCACCTGAATAATAATAGAAATTAAAAAAAAAGAATCATTTCATTATACTTTTCCCTTAGTGATGAAAAGAAAATATGTTCTTACTGTTGAGAAAGTTTATGGAGGTATTTTCTTTGTGTGTTTAATTTTTCCAAGACAGGATTTAATATCTGTGATCAGAATTCCTTTGCCCAAGCCATTTGTCAAAAACAAGCCCCATGAAATCTGTTCTTATAGGTAAGGAGGATAGTTAGCTTGGTAGTTAAAGTGTCCATCTTGCAATCTTTGGGTCCCTGGATCAAATCCTGGAGGGAACCACTTGGAAAATTTCTGAGGATTCAAATTTGGTTGTTCAGTAAAGCTGTTTACAGTGGTACTGAGAGAATTACTTAGGTTCCTGCTGTCTCCACTTGAGGTTGTTTGGTACAGCTGACAAGCTGCTGAACTGGGCAGGTTCTCTTCCCTCCCAGTCTTTCGAAAAGAGGCTTAGGACTGGGGAACACACTTTAGTAGGTCGGATGGACATTAAATGACAGACCCGAGAGCAGGCTTGGGTTTGTATTGGCAATAGTCTAGTTTCACCCACTCCGTGATATCCTCTGGACACTTATCCAAAAGAGTAGGCAAATCTCACCAGTGTTGATCCATGATCAACATGGTATAGGGTCCTTGATGAGGCCACTTGAAGCTTCCTGATCCTCAACTTTCAAATTCAAATTTCAAATAACCACAAATCGTCAAAGTAGGCTAAACAGTAGTCAGTACTTTTACAGTGTTACAGTACCTGCCCTATTTTCATTCTGTTTGACCCATCATCTTGCAGGCAATTGGCAATGCTGAAGTAAAGTGTAGATATACTGTTTATTTAATATTTTCATTCCCTTCCACTAAAGATGAAGGACACTCTCAGCAATCATTTCTTCTATCATTTTCAGCCAATCACAGTGCAGAATTTGAGGGATCACCGTATCACGGATTCGTGGGAGAGCATAGTTATACGATTTCTTTTGATTTCACAGCCTATTTTCACATGATATCATACTGTGCATGTTTATGTCATCTTGAGATGACACACCCTAACCATTATGGTATAAATGGATATCAACTCATGTTCTGTCATGTAGAAAAGGTTTTCTTGAGGCATGATTTTAGCACACAACAAAATTTCTGTGAGGAATTTCAATGTACTGGTGCATGTGCAGAGATGGGTCTTACACACAGTATAGGCAACTATAGCGGATGTTGTGGTTGAAATTTCAACAACTGCCATGGCGTTTACTGCCTAGAACAATCTGTGTAGATATATTTTGGGCAATTTCAATTAGCAGCTAGGCTCGCTGTTGTAGGAATCGGTATGTCAATTTTAGCTGTTTTCATGTGACAACAAGGGCTTAATTTTGTTTCAGAATCACATTACTTGGGCTAAAAATTGCAAAATTTTCTAAGGGGACTTTCACCCCCCTTGATCCCCAACCAGGGACTCTGTCCCTTGGAAACCCTGCTGGGTGCCGGCGACCAAGCTCCCAGACCCCCGTGATGAATCTGGCGGTATTACTGGTGTGAGCACTGACAATATTGAAGAGGGCAAATAGAAGGTAATGTTGGTTGTTCATAGCATTTATAAGGAATAGCTTCACAAAACACAAATAAAAAATTACATGCAGTATGCCTTGAGGGTCTAAAAATCATATTTTAATTTTTTTTCTTTTTAAAAATCAACTTTATGATGGATCAATTTTGGGTATCTTAAAATTTCCATGAAAATTGGTGAAGACACAGAATATACTGTGGAAGTATATTAATATAGTAGACAAATACATTTCCTTTGTTAAATCTATAAAACAGCAAGATTTACTGGAATATACAGCATACATGATAAATTATGTACACAGTAAGTTCACACAGGATTTTGCACTTCTTTAAAACAGCAGATGCTTGTTAAATGATCACTTTCTCTTTCAATGCCATAATACTTTATTATAAATCAAAGACAATTTTTCAGCATTATGTGTAACCCAGAAAAGTCAGTTTCAAAACAAATTTCGACAAGTGTCTTATTCAACGTAATGTGTGTTGTTAAATGGGGTATGTTCATAATCATCCATCCAAACACCAGCCACTTCACACCACATGCACCTATCCCTCAAGTCCCCCCCACCACCCATATTCCAAACCTGTCTCCTCATTGGTATCCCAATCATCGCCAGGCAGCAAAATACTCAGCCCCATACTGACTGAAAGTCTGGGACTAACATGGATACAGAAAAATAAACTATAACAGTTAAATTATGTATTTCTTTTTATTTATTTTATTTTTTATGTAGCTAAACATGAATCACACAACATTCTGAAGTCAGCACCTTGCTTATCGAACGCCTGCAACCTAGATGGTACCAAACAATTGACACAATCAGTGCACAACAGAAATGTCACTTACTACTCATGTTTTTATGGAATTTACAGTGAAAAACCAACTGTCAAATTTATGAATATGATGCTCACCTGAGTCTCCGATAATGACCACAAACTTGTTGTAAAGAAGCTGCTTTACATCTTCGTGTAGGAACAATGACATGGTGGTTGCAACAATTGTTCAAGCACAGTGTTATCAATGTGTAATACTTCTGCCAAAAGAAAGATCACAAATTGACACTAGAGTATTCACTCAGCTATACGTACATGACCAAAAGCTGAACACCTCACAGGCAATTGTTTAATGACTTCACTATCAGGAAACAGGAATCCTAGTAAATACAACCATTTCATTGTTCTAGTGTTGGGCAGTGTGAATATTTGGTTGATTCTGGAAAGCTTACACAGCCACAACTTAAGGTGTTACGATCTACTGTATACATTACTTTCGTTAGCCTAAAGCTTACCAAACAGACTTCACACATTGTGGTGGTTTTCTGCAGGTTTATTGCCTAAACTTGTTTGTTTTTTTTTTTCAAAAAAAAA
>VJOZ01068934.1:0-11991 GCA_009801055.1 Stichopus horrens
GATTCCTGCAAACCACGAAGAGTCATTTTTCCAGGAGGAAGACTTCCGCAAAGGCTATAGAAACAGGGGGATAAAAGAAATAAATCGAATGAAATGTGAATCGAGTGATAAGGAAAATAAATTATTACTGACCCTTGGAGCAACAACTGACGAAGAGGATATCATACTTAAAAATCAGTGGAAAGGATAGTGTAGGACACTCAAAAGGGGATTCATTATTGCTTAATTTTGATTCAAAATTAACACCGTCCATGGTGAAAGTTGCAAGTGGGTTCAGGGAGACAAAAGTTTGCTTGAAGGTCCTACATGTTGCAATTCGAAGGGTATTTAGAGGTCATCTATTTATATGAGTTCTACAGAAGTCCAAAGTGTCCTTTTCTTTAGAATATCAAACGAAGATAATTGAATATTTATATTTTTATGGAAAAGAAAAGGTAGGACTGTGGGACATTTCTACCAGAGGGGCTGAGGGGAGTTTAGACCCCACAAACTTTGACAGTCTCAAACAACTTTGGGCAAATGATTTGATAAACCACCATTCACCCTTTTGGAAGAGTAAGCTTTTGAAACACAAGGTCTCAAAATAAAAGAAAATGTGGATGCCTCTACCTAGGTCCAAGAAGTGACATTTCCTTGCAATCTGGGAGGTGAAAATTTGATGGTATGCTATATACCAAACGATAGCATCACTCTGCTTACAGTAGATTGCAAAACATGTTTTATTATATTTGTTTCAATATCTGCACATGAAAACATGTACTCATGTTGTGAAAATTCCAGTATCTTACACAATTCTGCAGGCTATCATGGCTGGTAATAACATATTTTTCTGCATGTCTCATGTTACTTTAGAAGAAAGGAGAATTTTTAGAAATTTGTGGTCTATGGAAGGAAGAGATTTTATTTTAATGTATGTCGCCACTTCTGGTCAAAACATACAACTACAATGCTGTTCCAGTGAATGTATATCACTTGGCAAGAATACAGAAATTGTAATCTTGTGATTGTACCTCCAGATGATACACACGAGTTAAAACATAACAATCCACTTCAAGAATTAAGAATCATATTACCAAAGCAATCAAAAGTGAGCAAAGAATACATTCATACTCACCAAGTCTCTAAGTTTCATAATGAGTGCAGGGGCTTTGCTTATGACGTCATTACTTTGCCACAACACACCTGAGAAAAGGGAAATTGAACAGACAAGACACAGGTAATTCCAATGACTTTGGAGATGACAAGGTAGGAACCGGTAAGTAGTTGTACTGCACACACTATACAAGACAATGCAGTTATTTCTCTTTACAGATCGTAAGCAACACATTGAAACAGCACAATCCTGCAATTATTTTTTCTAAATTATATTGATATAATGGCTATTATATGGCATATAAAATTTGATATGAGAAGTTTGACATGAGATACACCTGTTTTTTGCTAAAACACATATCTGTGATACTGTATAAGAAAAACAAAACAAATTATATGATACATAATTCACTATATGACATATAATTCATTATATGTTATATAATTGAACAAAAGCACCGTATTGGTAATATAATCAAATGAAACAGATTATATGACATGTAATTAATTACATGCCATATAATTAAACAAAACCACATTATATGTGATATAATCAAAACAAAACAANNGATTTTCCAGGTGTGCTTAAAAATCACACTCCTCAAGAAATTAGGGAGTGTGGTGGGCATGCTGTTTTAGTCAAAGTTCATGATTTAGCTGAATTCCCATTCTTTATCCAGGTGTGCAAAAAATTACATTGCTCACAGTGATTTGAAGTGAGTGGTAGTGTGTCACTAGCTTATGTTTAAACACAAACAGTTCTGAGTTAGGGCTAACTTTATATTCTATTACTATCAAGTAGGCCTGGTAAAACGTTAAACAATGGGAAGCCTAACTTTACAAGTGACGAGTGGTTGCATTAGCATTCAGTGCATGGGGGCAGTCCATTACTTGCTACAGTGCTCAGTAAGAAGTTAGCGAGGAAGCTGGGTACATTTCCAGTTAACAAAATCACCTCAACTAACCAGTTTGATTACGAGACAAAGACAGATGCAGAGGTATTTGTTAAAAAATTACCATCGCAATCGAACAGAATAGTGTCGAACGAATCAATAAATTGCCGTAGAAGTTGTCTGGTTAGTTCTCTTGTCCGAGACATGATTGCGCGGTGGCACAGCGATGTTAGCAAGCATGAGGCTGACGAGCTGGATCCACTGATCCAGGCCTCTCGAAAACTAGATCGGTGCGACGACCTGACGAAGTCACTGCACT
This sequence comes from Stichopus horrens, assembly GCA_009801055.1. NCBI lineage: Eukaryota > Metazoa > Echinodermata > Holothuroidea > Aspidochirotida > Stichopodidae > Stichopus > Stichopus horrens. Next base: position 2,305 of record VJOZ01068934.1, read on the forward strand.
GCAAACCACTTGAAAGCAGCCATTGTGTACATGTACACAGTACTGAGGTCTGCAAGGCATGTATGATATGTGTACGTGTCACGTCTTCGCTATTTCAGTTACGATCGACTGTACTGTGACCTTGCTGTCATGTATTGTAAGCTGATATGAAGGTGCCTGTCGAAACGAAGCTACGTCTGTCCCAACTTAGAAGCCATCGGGGAGGTATAAATTGCGTTGCAACGTATGAAGAAAAAGTCAGCGTGCTTAGATCCCATAGGACGAGTTGGATTCTTGAACTCAAACTTACTTTTTGCCAAACAAGAATTTGCATACATGCAATTACAACGCCGGGCGTCTGCGGGAATCTCCAACGTTAGGCTTGAAAGCCTAAGTTTTAAGTTTAATCAATAGCCGAACGATTGACCCAATAATTATGGTCTCAGCCAGTACTTAGTAGTAGTTAATGTAGAAGCATGCATGAACAGATTGGGCCATGGTTCGACATTGACAAATAAACGTTACGACCAATGCTCAGCAGCATTACGTAGCCTAAGTTAGGACTGTGTGTCCATTATGACATGAGACCAAAAACATGGCACAGATTTTGAATGCAGCTGCTCCAAGAGTCCATGCAAGAAAAGATTAGCCTATGGTAGTTAACTTATAGGGCTACCTCATGCGCAAAGTGTCGGAGTAATGGAGTTAGAGTGCATTGTCAAACTTGGTGGCAGTTGTATTACTAAGAAGGATGAATTTGAGACAATCAACATGCGTACCTGGTCCTCGGCGATCAACATCATCAGGAAACTGGAGGGAAAATGCATTGTTGTTCATGGAGCAGGGTGAGAGTTGTAGGCCCTACTGGCTTTAACATTAGTTCACGAGATCATGTTTGCCATCAGGGTTGTACAGTTGAGGCCAGCCTTGAAGGATCAAGCACTCAAGCGGCCTTGACTCAAGGCCTAGTGCTGTATGAGAAGTTGCATTGGCCACACACACCTTCAGTAGTATTTATACTGCTGTACAGTGACTCATCACAGTTTCACTGAAATGTAAGCTTGATCAGACAAGTGTCATCACAAAATTACCATTTAATAGAACTGATGCATTTTACACTCTGTTTTTCTTGGTCTGTATCAACAATTGATTTACCACAAATTTCCAAACTACCGTTCACAAAGGTCTAGTGTCAGTTTACTCTAGGCTTTATGGTTTTTAACTTTCAGCATTTCTTTAGAAAGTCTCACTTAAACAAATGTCTTGAATGGAAGGTTTAGTGCTGTTTGGCAATTTAATGTGCATTTATGTAATTAATGAACAATACTTTTTTGGAATGCTGTCCTTGATTCGGAAGAAGAAAAAGGCCTGTCGTTTGATTGGTCAGATGAAAAGTTGTTTCTTAGCTTATTTTTTGGCACTAGCTGCCACTTTACCAATCCACAAAGGGATTCAGCACAGACTGTGCAGTGCACAAAGGTACACTACCTCAGCACAGCTCTCCTAGTCATTAATATAGTACTTTCCAGAATAGCAACATCACACAGTCATGAACAGATAATACCATTAATAAGGAAGATTCAATTTAGTTTAACTCACTGCATGTGCATCTCCTAGTTGCAGATGCTGCTGATCAGTGATGCATGGAGTCCTACTAAAGGGGCAGGGGGGAGTGCTATTCAAGATCAGTGGTCTCAAAGTTTTTTTTACAGAAGTGAGCCAACAGCTTCTAGTGGCAGTTTGTTCCATTTTGAGATCACTGGTTTCAATAGTATTTCCATAGTATCCAGTCTACCCTACATTGACCTTTGTAAAATTAATATCACAAACTCGAGTTCTAGAGTAATTCCATTTGGTGATAAGTTTGGATGTTCACTGATTTGACCAACCTCGGTTAAGTCCTTTCTTTCATATCACTTTTTTTTCAGTAAGTCCTTCTTTATATTTTGGTTCAAGTGAGGGAGTTGCCATCCTCCCAGAAATGCATATTTTCATCATAAAACTGTACCCAGCCTGTTTATGTATGCAATAGTTAAGAACACAAAGTAGATTTCAACTTCTCCAGATAGCTGACATACAACACATGAATTTTTGCTATTCAATTAAGATTTTTTCTTTCAGATCTTTTGGACATTTCCAAGCCAAGAAATTTGGAGTAAGTGGTGGTTTTGCTGAAAAGAGTTGCTTTGATGATGAGGTTCATGTGAAAAGAGGATTCGTTGCAACAAGACTGTCAGTGACAAAAGTGAGTATTTGCACAGATGTTTATCCATGGTAGATGACCAAAATTTAAATCCTTTGCCTCCCATTCAGCAAAATCATGAGTTAAAGAGAAGTTATTCCATGCCACAGTGAATGAAAAAGAATGGGCTGTGCTCCTGTTTGAAAAAGTTCAAGTGATATTTTGATTAATATTTCAAAAGAGCACAGAGCAGATTTTGTCTCTAACTTCTTTCAACAATATTATGAAAGCAGCTGAATGAATGTTTTAAACATATTGTTATATCCTACTTGCTGAAGTAAAAAGTTAATATTCCAAATTGCAGGAAATGCTTGTGTAGAATTTTCCTGTAAATTTTTAAGAGCATAGCAGTTTGAGTCAATGCTTGGTAGATATCATATTACACTGATTCATTAAGAAGTAGATTGAAGTTGTAACTTCATGTTTCTCTCATTTGTTCAGCTGAACCACAAACTCGTTTCTGCTTTTGTGGATGCTGGTCTCCTTGCAGTGTCTGTCTCTGTGAGTATAAAGTGTGCACAGTAGAGAACCATACCATGATGTGCTACATGGTGCTGGCTATACAGATCTACTGAAACTATAAGAGGTTACTGTACCAATTGCAAGATGCAGTACCCCTCTGGACCTTGTGCCCTGTAGATACACATTAGCCCAACATTTGGTGCTACGAGTAAAAAATTCAGTATAATTGCGATGAATACGAATTAATGGATGCTGATCTACAGATCAAATTAGTTTATTCTTTGAAAAAAAGTCCTGTTGAAACGTCTTCACTTCCCAGATTCACTATATATATACAACGCACAATTTTCAGTGTGTATTTACCGTGGGTACATTTTAAGTTACCCTTCTAATTCTTGAAGGTGAAGGGTCACAATTCGAGAGGCTACTAAGCAATCAACTGTTCAATAGACATTATTTTTTCTTCCCTTGCTTTTAATTTTTTCTTTCTTTCTCACTTTATTGTACTCTTTGTTTTAATGTCCACAGACTGAAAAAACAAGGCAACCACCTTAATACAATGCAACCGTGCACCTTTCTGTTTACATTTGTTTGCTAATACTTTTAAAAGTGAAAATTATCTCAACCCAGAGATACAAAAGCCCTTTTCCGAGGAGGGGAGAGAACAAAAAAAGTTGTGGCTGACTGAAGTTTGGCTAAGAACAATAACAAAAACAAACGAGGATGTTTGATGTAAACTGTCCTAAGCATTTCAAGTCCCCTTTCTTTTCTCCTTGTGGTCAACAAAATGACCCGCTCGGAACTAAAGGCTGGAAATAAAGCAGCGGATACAATCCCATCGGTCCGTCTAGGTCCGCAGGGTGGGGAGAAACTTTAATAACCCAAACACCATCACTTCCCTTACATCCACTACTTGTGGTGATATGCTGCCTTGTGTTATTATTACAAGAGTGTTTATATTACGTCGGGTACTCTAGTGTGTCATATACCACTGAAGCGGAGTAATCTCAATTTTCGTGTACAGTCTTTTATAAATATTTTTTTAATAATATTTATATTCTTCCTTTTTTTGTGTGTGCTTGGCTTGAAATCTTTGATTGACATCGAGACGTGTTGCTAATGATTATTTCCGATATAATGATTAGTGAGAAAAGAATAATCGAAATAGAAACCCGATGGTGTTTTGATTCCACGATGTTGAAGAAAGAGGGTAAAAAAAAAATACAACTTGAAAGGGAGTCCAATCGTGGAGTTTGCAAGGTTCTTGTGTTTGATGGTATACCGTATATTGTGATTGCTAACATTAGGTGATGTACAAGAAACAGATTTCGGTCATTATCTTCAGTGGATGAATTCCACTCTTGTCTGGCGACTAAAAAAAAAATTAAAACAGAAAGTATTTTCAAAAGTTACGTAAATATTTAAGAAAGAAACCTGATTTGGTGGCGAATTAATTGGCAGTACTTCACAANNGATATTAACGTTTCAGTCGAAGGAACAAACCCTACCCATAATGGTATGTCTTGATATCACGTCATGTTTTATCGTGCAGAAAACGGGTTTCTCGAGGGATGATTTAATACATTATGGAAATTCTGTGAGGGCTAGTTGTATAAGATACACGAATGTAGAATGTAACCTTCTGTGGTGTAAAAATATGACCGATTAAGACTTCATTGAGCTTTGTAGTTGAGAAGTATTAAGCATATAAAATGCCCTTCCTCTGGGCAGCTGATATTGGAATTGAGACAATCTAAAATGGACGACGCATTATAACTGTAACATATAATTTCATATCTCCTTTAAATCTCCGATGTTTCTCTAAACCAATTTGTCTTTCATGAGAACTTCCTGCGCCAATCAACAATTATTTTTGGTCAAATGTAATCCATTGACGTTATGTTACTATGTTATAGGCATGGGGAAGCATGAAGGTCTTTTCAGTAAACTGAATGAAGAAAACAAAAGGAATAATTTCATATACTTGATGAAACTATAAGCATCTCTCTGCGCCATTATCGTCAGGTATTCCATGCTCATACAGTTTCCAAGCCATAGCGTCTTTGGTATGATACTAACCGCCATATAATCATCCGACGTAAATAACAATGGGATGTCTAATTATGTTGATAAGACACAATTCTCCAACTTTTAAATCGCTCATCCTTCCCTTTCTTCTTTGTATACCATATAACCCCCCTCCCTCCTACCCACTAACCTGATGGACGCTCAATGTTTCATTAAAAGAGCCTGACAACGAGTCTTGGGGGGTATTGTAAATTAAGTTGTTAGTGGCTACAAACTCTATTTTCATTATAACGGTACGAAAATGTGAAGATGTTATTATTATTTTACAGCATTATCGATCGTTTTGTCTTCGCTTTTGTTTCGTCTGCAAATTACGATTTGTCCTTAACCAAGTAATGATCGCTGCTGCTACTGCTGTAGTTCTAAGACAAAACATTGCGTATAGGAAGGATGCGTTAGTCGACCTTCGAGATTCTCCGTGGAACATTTGCATACGGACAGACAAACGACGCACGAATATACTCACCGAAACGCATAAAACAAAAACGAATATATAAACGTTCATCTCTTGTATGTAATTGCTTTGTAATGTAAAAGGTTTAAAAGGATTATAGCTCAATTACTCGCACCACAGCAAAGAAAACAAATTCATGATAAAATTAGTAAAATCAAAGCAAAATATAGACGACGTTTTTGTTTTTTGTTGTTGTTGTTTTTTTCTTTTGCATTAGAATAATGGGTTAAGAAAGAAGATTTTGTCATTGCTATGTAATTACATTTTTTTTAGCCACTTTCTTTCTTCGTTTCTTGATTATTATAAACGTTGCTCGAATCAATGAAGTCCCTCCCGTCTCGTTACCTGTGTGATCATTTATTGATATTACAATGTAATATTTGTTGTTTGCTTTTATGAAAAAAGGAAAATAAACGAACGAAAGAATATAGTAGCAGACAATACCTAGGAGATTTTTTGAGAGTAAGCCACTGAAACACGATGATCTGAGATGTCATTTTGTAACTGTATGTGTAAGGGAAAGTGAATCTCGACAACACAAACAGATAGGTGCAAACATGTAGGTTTGTATATTAGGGGTTGTTTGCCAGGAGACAATGCACGGTACTGGAATTAATTTCCCAAAGCATGGCCCAATATAAAAGACAAGATACTGAAAGCGTCGATTTTTGAGAGAAACATCATGAATGTACAAATATTCCCTTGGGAGGCAAGCAGTAACAGCAGCTCCACCCCTCCCCCACCCTCTAAAATAATGATCAAACCCTAAGTACATGAAGCACGCCTTCGATGATAAGTAATTGTGATACACATTTTACATCAAGTTTTGCTCTTTCTCCTTCCACATCGGTTATAATCATATCTATTCAAGAGAGAGAGATTACAGACAAATTTAACAGAAACAACATTCCCCTGATTCAGTCAGAAAGTTCACCGGTAGACAGGAAAAAAAACTGTTAATGTTTGAATTTTTCTTATCTTGACGTCCCATACCTAATATTCATAAGTATGTACAATGTATATCACAACCTATCCTTCTTTAAGTTCGACTAAAATTGTTCTGTGAGTTTTATCCTTTTCTGATTGTACACACCTTCATGCTGCTTCAGTGTGATCAACATCGTGAGGGGTACGATAAAGTGAATGACCTTTGTCCATCCTCTGTAGATGATGAGATGATATAGGAAAATTGGTTGCCCATATATCAGTGCAGGGTGTGGCTATTACTCCTATGGGTCGGGTTCATGAATACACCACGTACAACCTTGCGTTGCATATGAAAATGGCGTTTTCGTTGAGATTCCAGTGAGTGAAATGTCATATTTGACCCCTGACCCAGATGATCTTAATCGCCTATGACAATATATTAAACAAAACAACAATATACAGCGCAACCGTCTCTTGTGCATATAGCTTGTCGTTAAGCCGTTTTGTGTTGTTTTGTTTTAACGCCGTTAGAGATACATGTTGTGAAATGCTAACTAAAGAATCATCGTAGCTATCTGTGTGACGTCACTGCAAGAAGTGAAACAAACAATACATTTATTGGTACTCATGATTGATAGCTTAGAATAACATAATATTACAAAACAAATGGCATCCTTAAAGCATATTTTCGTCTCTGTATTTTGAGACAAATTTTTAATCAAGCAGAATTTTTACTGACTTGACCGTAGATCCCCTCTCCTCTCAAAGGAGTAAAATGTTGCTACCTTTCCGAAAGAAAAAAAAAACGTACACAGTAGCAACTAAAATATCATGCCATTGTTGCTGGTTACCTGGATACCAGGTGTCCCGTACGATATTTATTATTGTGCAACATGAGCTAGTCTTCACCAGGCAACCGTTCGGAGACTATTCATTGTTGCTGGAGCTTTTTTACGAAAATATTTGTTCTAGAACAAAAGAACTGTCCAGACGACCGTTGGTTTTCAGTGCAAAATGTTGGCATAAGTCAAATGTTGAGGGTGAAAGGGACAAGAATAGTCTTGTTTGCAAATTGAAAAAAAAAGAGAAATGTTTGAAACAAAATTAATGACTGACTGAAAATTCCCAGTTTAGAAGGTGTAGGAAAGCAAATTCACCCGGAATGACAAGGAGAATTTTCTTCTGGAGTTCTCTGCTTCAGGTGACTCTAACATAAATAGTTTTCACAAACTCCGGATGTTCACATTCAAAAACTATGCTATAACAGTCAGATATACATTCCGGCACTGTGAGTACATCCAGGTTAGAATCGTTAAAGCAGAGTAATGAGAAACGACTGATACAAATTTACTGAGATAAATGAATTTACAAACGTTTTGAAATTATTGAATATGTGCAGGCATTTCATACGAACTTTCTGAGGTTATTGAATTTGATGTAATATCACAAAAGCTTTTCGGGTGAAATTATTTAATGTGTGGCCCATCCACTCGATTATTGTATAATTATAAATGTGTTTTTCTTTGTTACCGTATGGCAGTAAACTGCCTTTATATTCACTAAATTGATCATATACTAAATTGATCATCTAATTTTATGATAAGAACCATGTCTTTGTTATGCAAGAAATGAATGGTAGTCAGAAATAAACTATTGATGGGGAAAAAAGAATGGGTGGCATGATTTCCGTACGGGGTTTTCGAGTTTATTGCGTGAAATCAAACTGATTTCGCACAAAGGACTCTGGAATTATTGAAACCGATGGTGCGTCAAGCAAGCGTTTTGTGAGGTTATCGAATGTGAGGGAATTTTTGGTACAGATGTTGAGAGTTTAATGATTGTGACGTCATTTCACACACGTAACTCGTCCTGATGTTATTGAATCCTAAGGATTTCATACACTGCAAACGTGGCTAGAATACTTTCTTTCAATGACCTTCTTGACTTTGTTGGCATTTCATTCGTATGTACCCTGTGATCACAGGTTATTGAATATTGGTGGTCATCCATGACACGCGAAGTAGTTACACTATTTATTATATACCACGTCATTGTGACGTCTGCTACGTCATACGTACTTTCCACATTCAGCTTTTCCTCTCTCCTTACCTCAGTTTTGAATCAGCGATCCGATCTATGCTGAACATTCCCAGACACGCTGAATTGCACATCACTCCCCATTTTTTATGTTCCACCCCCCCTTTTTTCAACTCATTTTTTTTTAATAATTCCCCCATCGTTATCTTTCCCCGATGGGCTAATCCCGTCTATGAAATTGACCGATTGATAATTGCCCAATAATGTGTCAAAATTTTGACTACCCATCCTCGAGATTTCAATCTGGCGTCGTCGATGTTTTAATAAAATCTCCCATCCCCTCTCCTTTATTCCTTTCTGCTTTCACGATTGTCTCAACTGCAAAAAGAAAAAAAGAGAGAGAGAGAAAAGAATCAAAGATTGAATGAAGAAGGAGAAAAAACTGCATCCAAAATTTCTGTTTTTTTTTTTTAATAATATCTCGCTTCAACCAGTCATCATCAAAAGAAAGCAAAAAAACTCTCCATCGTCGTCAGCGATCGTCATTGAAGATTCTCTTTTTCTTCTTCTTTTTTTCTTTTGAGTTTATAAAATTTGATCTAATATTGGGTTTTGTTTGCTTCGGTTGTATCTCATATATTCAGCTCCAACTTCTCCTTCTCCCAGAGAGAGAACTTTACCGGTCGGAGAGCAAAGCAAATCCCGCGGTAATAGCTACTGTATCTCAAAGAAAAAAGAGAAAAAGAAAAGAAAATGATTAAAAAGAATCACTTCTGTTTGAAACTTTGCAGTCCTCCCATCCTATCCTTTCCTCGGATACAAGTGTTTATCTACTTGAGTTTCACTTCCTTTTCTTTTCGATGAATGAAAAAATATATCATATCAGGCCAGATACTTTTCGTGTTTTCTAAGCACTCCATCGATCCCGTACCTCATATTCAAGTCGAAAACGAAAGAGAAGAAATGAAATAAGCAGAGAGGTAGATAGTATTCGACAGTCATTTTTTTTTTCAGTTATGCGTCGATTCTATGCAGAATGTACAGCTTATTATTAACTTGTTGTACCATTTTCAATTCATCTTGTCCAAACTTTCTTTTATATTTCTCCATATTTTATTTCGTTTCTGATCCATGCAAAGGCGGAATAAATTAATTACACATCGCCCGAGGAATTCCTTGAGGGAATGACTTAATCATCACTGGAGAACGAAGACGGTTTGATATAGGCTTTGCTTTTAAACGATGTCCGAGAGAAGAAGTCAATAATTCGATAAAGTCTTGTTTACATCTATGTTACATCACATTTTTTTTTCACAAGTTACAAGTGGATAGCTTCGGGAGAAATTGATAAAATAGATGAGTAAGTCACGACCTCCACGATTCAACGTTAACAGTGATTTTAATCTAACATAGCCACGGTCCGATTCTTCAAACTGCTTGGGTAAACTTGATGACGTGCCGTATATATATCGAAATGTACATATATAATTATAAAATT